>JBBPNW010000899.1:0-11098 GCA_038091115.1 Rubroboletus rhodosanguineus
ACGAGCCTGTCTGAGCATGTCAAACTCGCATCCTGTTAGATGGTTGTCCGTACCTGAATAGCAGCATATGCAATATGTTCTGCTTCCACTTGTTGCATGCGGTGAATCTTCGCATTGCCTGCGCGGGTCCCTTTCACATGCTTGGACAGCGCAGACAACGGAGATGTGAATACATATATGCTTCATAACCTATGCAGATTGGTTAATGCGAGGCCAAGATTTCCCAGCGATGTCATCACTCAGAATGTACTTACCCGCTCAATCAAGAACCCCTTGAATAAACCTTTGCTGATCATGCCAGGATCATATTGAGAACCAGGAGTATCTCCTTCGTAGAGGTGCGCCAGCCACAGGTTAGCCGTTATCTTGCAAGATTCAGACGGATCATCGAACTTCTTGCACATCCTATAATGACCGTCAGAATTGTCGCCAAGACAGAAAGCAGAGCCCACCTATGCCCCGGGATCTGTATTGTACTCCTCAAGATACTTGACAGGGCATAGCAAACCTCCGAGTTGGGTGTGCGAGAAGCCCATTCATGCATGGCCCGCCTTCGTGTCGCCTGAGACTGGTGGTTGAACGACTTGCTTATCCGGGTGCGGGGTGGCATATGTTCCCACTACCTTCCGTAGACGACAGCCATCTTCCAAGCAGATGTGCATGATGATGGCTTGCATCTGTGTGTGTGACAGTTAGATCTGAAATGATAACCTGAAAGTCTTACCTCTTTGACGAGACTGTTGAGTTTAGCCGCTTTCTTACCGCCTGGGCGAATGAGAGACTGGAGATGTGGAGCATGTACTATCAGGTGGTTAAATGTCCTTTGGTAGCGATCTTTGGTCCTCTCGTCACTGTCAATGAATTCAGTGCACATATATGCAGTGGGAAGAAAGGGAACGTGCATCTTGCCTAAAATTTTCTTGCGCGCTGCTCTTACATTCTCATCCTCATCGATGTTGGTGATTTCCTCTTGTTCTAGTAATAGACAGACTTGGAAAACCTCGGTGAGGTCACAAAAAGTGTTGAGACCGCGAGGTACATAACGAGCAACCGATAAGCAATTGCATTGGCCAGGATTGACTGAGGTCTCTTGCTCCTTGTCTTTCCTATGTCAAATATCAGTATCCCGTTGCAGAGACGTAGGAATTGTGATTTACTTAGCTTTAGATGATTTCTCACTGGCCGGTTGTGCTGCCACTTTCTTAGAACTATGGATACTATTAGACTGATTAGTAAACCTTTAGTTAATTAATAGATGTTGGATTTGTACCTCGTGTTGATGGATTTGTGCCTCGTGTGCTTGGATGCCCTAGAAATAATTGGTGATGTCGGTGGTGATGTTTGATCATTGTCGGAAATCTCATTGGAGGATATGGACAAGTGTGAGGACAGCATTCCGAAAATGGTAGTGGTTAGGGGTTAAGCTTGAAGGGTCAATCACCAGGCACTAGCTCGTGCTCATCCTCACATATTCCCACGCAGTTCACAACAGATTATCAATGTAATTTTTTGCTAATGGTAAATTAACAAGCAGCCACATTATCGCTACCACCACCAACCACTTCCCAAATTGCCAACCTTGGGCATCCCAGATGCCTTACCCAGCATCCATGCACTCGCCTACCCATCAAGGTGGAGATCGGGGTCAGGGTGTTATTACGAAGTGGGAGATTTCATGAGGTACATCCATCCTTCTTTCACTGTTCGAGTCATCGCTCACACTGGCATTACTCCTAGCTTAATTGGTACAGCATGTATAAATACAATGAAGGCGAATATAAAACTCTTTTTCCAATGACCACCAACCCACCCTACTCTTAATGCCTCACCATGACTGTCTCTCGTGTGGAGCTGCCTTTTCCTCTCGTAAACAGCTCTCCGCCCACAAGCCTCAATGCGAGGAAACAGCATTACTGACTCATGAGGTTTTTCAAAAAGGGTGACCTGAAAAGCGCCATCGTCGTAACCTCTCTCTCACACTGTCTGATGCTGGGAACGCTCCTGAAGAAGTGGTTATTGCTACTGGTCCCTCTGGCTTGGAACCGCAGCCACAACCATATGAGGTAAGGTCCTATCATTCCTGCCAGAAGTATGTACATGCGCTAACGGCCTTTAGGTGGAAATGGGTGGGATTACTCCCCCTGGTCCTGATCCCTCACCCCCTCGTCTTGACCTCTCTCCACCACTTGTCCATAGTGTCCTCTCAAGATGCTCAGGTCAACATATTCACATGCCTGCACGGTATGCAGATTTTCTACCAGGTACTGCGACACACTTAGAGCACATGCCGCCAACATCTCGCCAAGAACGTGGACGAACTCAAAAGCAACCCGTCAGTTCACCGGTTCCCGAGAGTACCACTCCTTTGGGGGACTCTCAGTCATCCCAGCACTCAGATACTGACACTTCGTTCACAATGGTGCCGGATTTGATGGGCATGTACCGTGTGTATCTTGCCCAACCAACGCATGCAGCTATTGACACATTGAACAGCGTCACTGATGCTCCAAATCTTGAAGGTGGCAACCAACCCGCGAATGCTGTTGCCCATAACATTCTGGAACCCAATTATTTCGCCCCATTCACCAATCCATCGTGTGGTCTTCTCATGGCTTATCAATACTCCGGTACCTCATCTGGTTCCGCAAATCAACTAGACCAGCTCCCGAGTTTTCTCAATCATCCATTGTTCCTGGCAGCTGACACTCGCACTTTTTCTCATTCCCGCGAAGCAGATCGACTTGACAGATTTTTAGAGACCCCGGAGAATCTGTTTCACGAGAAACATGGTTGGAACAACTCGATGGTCCAGATTCGGTTGCCGAAGGAAGGCGTTCGCTTCAACTCCAAAGAGGATGCGCCAGAGTTCAAGATACCAGGAGTTTATCACTGGGACATGGCTGACATCATCTGTACAGTGTTTGAGGGCGAAGTATTCACTACATTAAACACCATGCCATTTACACAGTACTGGCAAGTTGGCGATTGGATTCAAGAGGTCTTCTCAGAGGCTTATGCATCCGCTGAGATGAGAGAAGCTTATACAGAGATCAACACGTTATCACGTGATCCCGATGACGATCTCGAGCGCATTGTCGCCTCGTTAATGATGTGGTCGGACTCTACGCACCTTACTAGCTTCGGGGATGCCTCACTTTGGCCATTCTATCTTTTCTTTGGTAACGAGTCAAAATACACACGAGCAAAGCCAACATCGCTTGCATGTCATCATATTGCTTACATCCCGAAGGTGAGTATGCTCAAATTGATGCAACATCTGCTAATTTGGACACATGCAGCTCCCAACAGATTTTCAGACTTATTACATGTTTCATCACGATCTGGCTGCCACTGCTGAGACGCTGACGCACTGTAGACAAGAATTGTTTCAGGCGATATGGGCATTACTACTGGACGAGAAGTTTATGGACACCTATCATCATGGTTTGGTCATCCAATGTTACGACAGGATCACACGGCGTGTATTTCCACGATTCTTCAGCTACTCGGTGGATTACCCAGAAAAGTAGGTTTGAATGAATTGCAACTGTTGTGATATATTGTACTGAAGCTTCCTTAGAGTGTTGCTTGCAGGAATCAAATTCCTTGGGCAATATCCATGTCCGTGCTGTCTAGTCAAGAAGTCCGACCTTGACAAAATGGGTCAAGTGCAAGACATGAAATCGCGTATCAAACATGGTCAGATTGATGACGCCTCACGGCATTCAAGAATTCAAATGGCCCGCTGTCTTATATTCGAGAAGGGGGTGGCAGTGGACGGAAACTGTGTCAAAGCGCTCCTAGGAGATTGGTTGTATGTTCCAACCATTGTAAGTCCTATCATGAATTAAAAAACAAAGCTCATGTTACTCTTAATTTAGAATACATTTTCTGATCGTCTTCACGACACCGGCATCAATTTTTTCAAATTATTTGTGGTCAACCTACTACACGAATTTGAAAGCGGTGTCTGGAAGGCATTTTTCATCCATCTGCTATGCATCCTTATCACTGCAGGAGGGGAAAGGATTCAGCACCTTAACAAAAGGTATGATTTGACAGTACTGATGTCATGTGTTACGGACTGACGTTGTTCAAGGTACCGTAATGTACCCACATTTGGCAGGACCGCTATACGCAAGTTTGAACAGAATGTCGCAGCGATGAAGAATCCCGCAGCGAGGGATTTCGAGGATATTCTACAGGTTTTTTCATCATATTCCCTTAAATCGCTAGTCACTGATCTATTTGTATAGTGTGCAATGATGTGCTTCGAGAACCTACTTCCTGAACCACACAACCAATGTATCCTCGACATGCTATTCAATTTGGCAACCTGGCATGCGTACGCGAAGCTGAGGGTTCACACAACCGATACACTTGCCTTTTTCGACAAGGCAATAGTTGCTCTCTGGAAATCAATTCAGAAATTTGTCACGACAACATGTGAATACTACAATACATTCGAGCTTCCCCAGGAGACGAGTGCCCGTGGGCGTAGAAAGGCCAGAATTGTAGTAAAGACTCTGAAAACTCAAGGCCAGTCAACCACGACTGCCCAGCCGGCGACAACCCTGGAACGAAAGTGATGTAAGCTCAATCTCCAGACCTACAAGTTTCACATCCTTGGTGATTATCCCAACACGATCCATGCTTTCGGGACAACAGACAACTACACAACACAACCCATAAGTAGTCCATCTCTGGTAAAGTCCTTTGATATACTCCATGATTGCCAGGGCAAATTACAGCACCAGCATGTAAAGCAGCGATACCCCAAAATGTCTAAGAACAAGAAGACAATGCTTGCATCCATGAGCAAGCACGAGTTGCGAGAACGATACATCAGCAAGCCAACAAAAGTATTGTGGAGCAACAAGAACAATGACACTAAACCGCCAAAGGAACAGTCGGAATGGCAGCGCACCTCCCCTACCGAACACTATCATATTGCAAAACTTTCGAGGGACAAGTTCGACCTCAGCATCTGGTTGAATGAACGAGCTGGAGATCACACTATCAAAGTAAGTCATCTTTTGTTAAATGAGCACTGATCAATCTTCGCATGTTAGGATTTTTGGGGTTGTCTAAAGGACCACCTTCTGGCCTGGTTGCGGAACGTTGAATATATGGACGATGAGTTGCAGTTTTCGGATGAAGAACGTGACTTGGTTATGATCATGGAGAACAAGATTTTCGAACATAAAGTGCTCTGGGTCAACTACACAACATACGATCTACGGCAAGAACAAGATAGTGTCACGATGCGAACACACCCGGACATTATGGTACTTTCTCAGGAGACAGATGAGCAGTGGCATCCATATTGGTATGCCCGCGTAGTTCATATTTTACAGGTTAACATGCAGTATTATGGAGATGATATGGGTGGCAAGGAGATTCGTCGATTCAACATTCTATTTGTTCGTTGGTTTGGACGGAACACTGATTTGCCATCAGGGTTTCGGGCACAGTGACTTCCCAAGGTCGGATTTCTACATGAAGATGATCCAGATGCATTCAGGTTTCTGAATCCAGACGACGTGATCCGAGGGGTGCATCTGATACCATCGTTTGGGAACAGTCTCACACAAGAACTCCTTGGCCCATCGTTCGCTCATCCCACAGAAAACGATGACAAAGATTGGCACTTATTCGATGTGAATATGTAAGTTAAACAACGGTTGACATCTGTACTATGCTAACTATAGTAGATTCGCTGACCGTGATATGTTTATGCAGTTTCGGGGCGGTGGTATCGGTCATGTCGCATCACAAAATTGGGACACATTCCTTCATGCGGATGGTAAGGACAAAAAAGGAGGTCCAGAGGGGAACAGGGATGGGGGAGATGATGAAATCGATGGACGTGATCCTGGTGGCGAGGTTTCCGAAGTCGAAGAAGAGGGCCGGACAAATGATGATGAAAGCAATGGCATCGGTGATGACAGCTTGGATGACGAGAGCGATGAGGACGAGAAAGAGGACGAGGACAATGGGGGAAGGGCCATGGATGATGAGGATGGCGATAGGGCTGTCGGTGACGATGACGAGGTGTTGGTTCAGGAGGGGTATGGAGCGCTTTAGTGCCAGGCCATGTCATATAATCCAATTATCATTGGATACCGTTCGTTATATGTTACATACCCTTTGGCTTGACTGGTTATAACCACAACGAAATACGTATTAGGAGAATATCTAGTGTGACCTCGATGTCGCGTCGGGTTGTAACCACGTATAAGATAAAAGGTCGGTATGATGATGTCAGCCAACACCATATCAACCACAGCCATAGACATGCCACATCACCACCCCATGTCACATTTGTGCAAGTTTGCCGATGCCTGATGAATGCCTTCGGTATCATCTTTGGTCTGTTCAATTGAGGCTTCATCATGTCAGACATCCAGCCATGTACCATGACTGCCATCATCTTCTGGGGCAACTCTCCTCTTGGTAGGCTTCAGCCAAGCATTTGACTTCGGCCTTGGAAGCTCACTTGATCTGACACCTTTGATATTATCTTCTGTCTGTCCAGTTGGGGCTTATGTGACATTTAGTTACCTAGCTCATGATATCAGACATTCAGCCATGTACCACCATCACCATCATTGGCCACAGCAGGTCTTTTTATACTTGGCTTTGGCCTAGCAGTTGTTCTCCGCATTAGCAGCTCACTTGATCTCACGAGTTCAGTATTGCCTTCAGATCATCTAACATGGGTTTGCTTTTCGGCAGTATGCTTCAGTCACACTCCATCATTATCCTAAGTTAGTTGATTAACCTTCTTGGCTTTTCGGAGTGGTCCAACCTTCAATGGTTTATAAGCATGTTAAGACCCATCAGTGTTTGACCTTGGAACTTCCATGGGTGGTCTGCTAACTGCATATGCAGGTCCAACAGATCAATAACTTCATATCACTAGCAAATAGCCACATATCTTCTCTTGGAGGCCTGCTCTTGAGCTGCCTCAGTCAGCCTTCCTCATCACTCCAGCCTGTTTGGTTATCCCCACCAGTTAATCCTTTCATTGCATTAGTCAAATTAAAGCTCCAAAATGCACCCCTCATAGCATACCTTGTGTTAATTCCCCCACCTTGAATGACACTGCTCATTGAGGTAGGTTCTATATCTCTTCTTTGCTCTTGGACCAATCACTACACACCCAAATTAGGGTTTCATACAGCAGACATTTTCCATCATTTGTTAACACAATACATTTCCAACATTGTATGAAGACTGGTGTGACACACTTGGAGTGATTTATATATTGTTTGTGATACAGCAAGTATGACATATCCAGATAATATAATATCTTGGATGTCCATTGGATATCTGGAAAGGCTCCAGGAATTGTTAAAATGACAATAGGACAACATTGCATTCCAAGCATTAGACAGATGGCCCATTGCACACTGTACTGACATATTAGGTAAGATATTTGGCTAACATAACCTGGTTGTCTGCCAAATGTTGTTAGAGTATCTAAGCTGTTACAAATGTGGCGGACCCCCTATCGTTTTCCCCTAATGTTTCCCCTCCCGTCTCACCGGACACCGTTTATCTCTCCCATTCCAGATGAACCCTCTTCTCTGGACTAGGACTCGACCCAGCTGTGCCAGACACAGCTTGGGCGGAACTATTGGAGACGGAGCTATTCTCTGATCCCACTGCACCTCTGGACCCTTTCCATTCCGGACCTATTTAATCTCGTATGTTTTCTTACTATTCCCGAGATTAATCTCAGGCTTTTTCTTCGCTATCTATTAATCTCGGACCCTGTCCCTCTTAAGTCCTGATCTCTAATTCAGGACTCGTATCCCCTCCATTGTTCACCTCACAGGTATTATTTCTTGAGTCACTCGTATAGTTCTCCTATTTAAGAACACGCTGGCCCTAGACCAGTCCAGATAGTATTTAAGGTGGAGTTCCTCATGTACTTCTTCTTTAACCTTAATCTACGCCAATCTGTGTTGATTGAAGCTCGCTGTTGGAGACGCTCTGCCCCCGACTTCTATTCCCCTGCTCGGTCCTCCCACGATCCCTTACACGGATACGCCCTCACCCCCCCTCCTGTACAAGGAGATACTTGGAAGACTTCCCTGGACTCGTTGAGTGCCAGGAGCATAGTCAACCCTGTTGAGCTTTTGTTGACGCACTCACGTAACATAAGCTATATTCAGGCTCAGGCTGTTACAAGTCTCCTCCAGCATGTTTAGAAGAAATTTGGGACTTTAATGAAACTTCATGAGCAAAATCACATAATGCTTACTAAAATAAACTTGAAGAGCACAACTGGCGCTGCTCATATCTCACTTCAACCAGTCTTTTCATTTGTTATGTTTCAAGCTCCACCACTGCTCATTGTGTCCCACCTTGGCCAATCTACCCTGTCTGCAACCACTCATGGTTTGTTTCTGTCCATTTCATTTTGTTCTGAACTCCCACCATTTTACATATAGACAGGTACTATGATGCAGCTCAAAATGAATGGCCGGAATTCAAAATGAAACAAATTGGGTGTAAATGAACATTACTATATCTTAATGTACTACTACTGTTATGGTTGTTACTCCATGTAACAATTAGTAACAAGTTCACAGAGAAGATGTTCTGCTGGTTCCTTACCAATCACATGTCCTTGTAATCATGTGATAATTCCTTGTTGATTGTCAGTGACGGCGGTTAGGAACTGATATGAACCATGGGCAGATCTTCCTTCTTCTAAGAAGTAGTTGCTTGGTCAGAGTCTGATCTTCTGGGGATAACCAGGTGGAAGAAGTCTTTGGGTTGTTAACTTGAGAATCCCTATGTCTGGGGGTAACATGGGAAGATTCTTGGCTGCTTATGAAACAAAGCAGTGAGAGCTTCTTGATAGAAGATCAAGAATGAGGGCTAACGATGTTGAGTGTTATGAATAGAAAGAAGTGGAGAGGAGCTTCTATCAGTAAGGAATCTTTAGAATCACCTTGAATGTGTGAGATTTAGATTAGAGTTATGTTATAGGTGGAACTCTAATATATATACTACTTGGATAGTTTAGGGGAAGTTCTCAGAGACTAAATGAGAAGAGCAATAGGTGTTCAAAAGAGGACCATAAGATCAATGACTTGAATGGGAGAACAATGAAGAAAGGGATAGCTGTGAGGGGAGACCACAGCAATAAAGAGAGTCATAGATCAAAAGTGGAAAGAAACCGAGATGGAATAGAGCCCGATCAATAGTATCGGACTCAATAGATATGAAAGGAAAGATACCAAAATGAAAAGAGACTGAAGAAGTAAAGACTCCAAGATGAATCTGGTCAAAGACAGATTCAGTTTTATAGAGACTGTAAAGGCTATTGCCTTTATGGATAAGAATAGATCCAATCTATCCATCAGTTGGTGGAATGGAGAAGTTGAGCATCTCTTTTGGTATTCAGATTGGGACAGATCTGAAGTGTATAGGAGAGTGGGGCAGGCATGGATAGAGAAGGATCTGGATAACCTCTATGGGCAGGTCGTAGGGCAGGGAAGGGAGTGATCTCCTTGGTGGGGCAATCCCTACTAGTTGATGGTGGCTCGAGGGTTAATAACAGTTCAAGGAGCAGGAACACAAAGAGATCATCAGAAGGAGTTCAATGTGGATCTGAAGTGAGGATGTTACTGAGCAAGCTGGAGGTATTGAGGGTAGAAGGGGCTTCCTTGTAGGTGATGGAATACTGTGGATTCCCTTCAGGGGAAGGTTCAAAGGGAAGAAAAGGTACCCCCCAAGTGTTACCTGTGACGGACGTCACATTTGTAACAACTACTTGTATTCCAGAATTTCTAGCAATATACAGTAATTCATTTTTATTTCAAGCTTATGGTACTGATGAATTCTGGATGGATGCTCAGGTTGAGGTTGTCACCAGTCAGCCTAAAACATAAATATGACCTTCTGAGCCTACTTAACCAACTAATGATAGTATAAATGAGTCAATTACATGTGGCAAGTGGTAATGCCCATGTTTGGCACTTTGTTCACCAAACAATTGATGGAAATCATCAGCCACACTGCCAGCTGACATCAGTAGGACATCAACAAGATCTGACATCCACCAGACATTAGCTTGATTTAGGTGTGTATATGGCTCTAATAGACTCCATACCTTTTTGCACTTTTCTTTTCTAATAGCAGAATCAGATTCTACTTCATCTTTCTGGTCGGCATCTGATTGATTGTGGTCAGGATCATCCTATCCTCAGCCTTGAGTCTAAGGGATCCCCTTTACCCTTGGCATTTCCTGCTGAGATCCCTGTCCTTGTATCATCTCTGATGAGTCTTCATTGTTGCTCTCTGGAGGGTCCTGCAGGTCGTTGTTCCCATCCAACCAGTATTGGATATTATTTGGTACATTGTATTGTTGTTTCCAAATGAATTTCAGAAATCATCTTGTATTATTGCTCTTTAGATGACTGGGATGATTTGGAAAGGTAAATCTGTCAGGGAGATGCTTTGACTGGAACAGGTCATTCTGGAACTTGGTCAGCTTTGTGAATGGTGCTGAAACCTTCAGATTCTTGGCTATCAAGCCTGGAAATGATTAATCTCATGGAGAGCAGTAACATATAAAGTTGACATATAATAGTGTGAGGTGAGAAATCCTTGGACCATGTTCTACATGTCAGTTCAGTTTCGACCTGTGATGTCTGGGATCTATATTTGACCATTCAACTGAGTTACCATGTTCACTGGATCATCTCCCCTTTTCTGCCTTGGTTTCCTCCACTTTTTCTTGTCCATCAAGCTCACATCCTCATTGACCTCATCTCCCTCCATTCCTTTTTCTTTGGGCAGAAATGATTGGCCAAGATACCTATCTCAGTTCCCCTGGATCATATCAAAGCCCTGGAAAGATAACCCATTTTCAACTTCCGAGTTGAAGTTGAAGCTTATCTGTATCAGACTTTGGTGCTTTCCAAGGGCGAAGAGTAGACCTATTAGTTTGAGAATACTTTGTCTGGTAAATTCCCAAAAAAAGCCCAACAGCAATACAACTCCACCAAAAGGGAATTGAGATCTTTACAAGAGGATTGAAGTGAAATAGGGCAAGGTAGAGGCCCAGGAGTGTCAA
>JBBPNW010000900.1:0-12381 GCA_038091115.1 Rubroboletus rhodosanguineus
TCCTTCGCGCATGGCTGCAGGTCAACGTGTACGAGTGAGTGCTCTTCCTTGATAGATGATCCGATGCGGTGTGTCTAACATGTTATCGTAGCGCGCGGTCGCAAAGCCCGTTGTAAAATCAGATGTTCGTTCTTCCTCGAGTTTGATTGCAGGGACTCATCACATGTTACAGCGCAAACCGCCCACCAAGCACGCTCAACCAAGCCATCCGAACAAAAATGCTCCTCGTACTGGACAAGGCTCCGCGATTCCAAAAGAATCCGGCCCAGTGCGTCTTGTCTGATTATGGAGTACCGTGTCACAACAGCTCATTTCCTTTTAGGCGACACAAGTGAACGATACATCTCTATCCTCTGCCGGTATCCGTGTAACGGTGCGCATAATCCCCCTAGGTTTATGTTGTGAGACTCATGGTGGATTGCATTAGCGAGGATCAGACTGGGCTATGCTCAGGTTGTCAATTCCGTTTCCCGCGTGGATGTGTTGTAGCTCGGGTACCGGAGATGGGACGAATGGATCCGGATAATTCGACGCAAGACGTATAGATTAGTATGAAACAGTAATCCACAGGAACATATCACCGTTACCACTCCACAATCGTCTTCCACGAACGTCATGCCATCACTCAAGGGCAGTATCGTGTCCCTTCGGTGAGTAGATATGAATGAAATCAAGCACCGATCAACAAAAGCCCAACCATGACGCTCGCGATCGTCATGGGCGGCGTGAGAACACAATAGGCCCAAAAGACAGTCCGGGAGAGGAGGCGTTCAAAGGGGGATAAAGCATCTGCGCTCGTGTCTACGTCTGCCCCAGCACCGGTGGCGCCTTTGGCGCGTTGGGAGATCTATTCAAGGGTGGGGGGAGAGTCGTAGTGAGTGTGTGCGCAAGTAACAGAAAGAGAAGAGGCAAAATATACCTGGGCGAGGGTCAATGCAGGTGGACTGGCGACCAATAACATGCTCGATACGATGAACACCGGGCTATGATGGAGACGAACAGCTCAGCACGTCGTCCGCGATCGAACGGGAAAGGGAGAAAGAGGACGTACTCTTCAAAGACTTGCCCACCCCATCCCAGCCGGCTAACGAACATCATCATGGGGGTGACTATCAATGGGACGATGACCATCCGAGCGAGAAGGGTGACGAAAACGGTCAGTGTCTCTCCGGGGAGATTCGGTACTCGTGCGTCAGGGGAGTGTGGCGCAGGTAGTTGGGACGTTAGTGAGCACGAGGAAATGGGGGACAGCCGTGCGCGCCCGTTCGCAGGGTCTGTCTGTGATCGGGATCGGGATGAACGTCCGAGTCCATTTCCGGCGCTTTCGTTCTCTGTCTCTGCATGCGCTGCCAACAGGCCCGGTTCCACGTCACTTTTGTTCGCCACCACATTCCCCCAGACGCGCTGCCTCTTCCGTCCAAGGCCATCACGTGGATGTATGCGCGCCATGGTCAATATACTTCCAATCGCTCCGATCATCGACGAGTCGCGCGAGTGCGATGTCACATGGTGTCCTAGGGCCGATGGTACGTTTTCAGCGCTTGAGGTGCGCGAATAGCCTTGCAAGGACCTTCAGGACAGCACTGGTTCAGTGACTGAGGCGCTCTCCAACGCCTTTGCCCATACTTTTGCTGTTACCTTGGCTACCGGACCCACCTTTCACCTGTTTTGTGCGCAGTATCGAGAGTGAGTCCAATGCGGACTGTACGCTCGCTGTGAACCGAGTCCTGCAGCTGAGATATAACGAACACTTGCAAATCCTAGGTAAGGCTGCCCACCTATGTTTCATTGGATGGTCATCGGGACGAGCACCTGCCTGGAGCCTTGAGCCTGGGATTCGAGTAGGAATAAGCGCCAAGAACACGAGGTTCCCGGTCCTGCGACGCATGTAGGCTGGTGACAAGACCGTCTGTGAGGTTGACCGCTGAGAGGCGAATCTGAGGTTGAAATCCAGCGGACATTAATGCCATGTTGTTGATCATTGAGCCTATTCCTGGCAGGCCGCCTCGAGGAAGGCCATGTGCAGCAACGAGGATACAATCATACGACGTGCCTGCTCCGCCCCCGGGCCTGGAAGAACTTTGCTGCCACAGAAGACTTATGTAAACTTTACATACTCTACAACAGCAATACTCGGGGGAGGTATTAGTAATCAAAATTTGCCCCACCACACGAGCACTTCGTGCAGTTCGCGCGAGTGAACACGATATCAATCATGGAAGTATAAATTGGTTCCGTCTTTCATAACAATTGCGTCTCTCCCATCCATCACTGTTAGAGGATCTCGACTCCCGCGCCCGAGACCACTGCTTTCTTGTACGCTTTCGACCACTGACTTTTTTGCGTCATACAACCAGTGAATGGGATCCAGGGCGTACGGCGGATCGACGGCCAAAGGGGTGATCAGTAAGTCCATCAAGTTCGCTCGCTCCCTCATTCCTAGACTCCTAATAACACCTTAAGATCACGATTCAGGATTACCGGAAGAGGAGGCAATGCAAGACACCGCTGAACGTTATTTTGTCTATAATGACGCCCCGAGTAGTAAGTCTCAGCGGATCACCATGGAGCATTACTAACGACCCATTCTCTCCGGCCAGCGCCCGTCACCGGCATCACACCCAAGAATGTGATCCTCTTGCGGCGTCGGCAAGAGTTCATTGATCAACTTGATGGCAGGCCGCGACGTTGCCTCGACGTCTTCAACTCTAGAGGGCTGCACGTTACAGGCGACGGAGTATTCTTTTACGCTGGCAAACACAGAGACATCGTTCCGCATCTTCGACACGGCCGGGCTCGAAGAGCCAGATATTGGTGTCAATACATTCCTCGGCGCCATCGAAAAGGCCCATAAGCTCATTACGACTCTGAACAAGGCTGGTGGCATCGACCTCCTCCTTTTCTGCATCAAGGCTGGACGACACACCGCTGCGATGCAGCGCAACTATCGCCTGTTTTCCGAGATTTTATGTAACAATCGCGTACCCCTCGCCCTCGTCATCACACACCTGGAGAATGAAGACGTCATGGAGGATTGGTGGAATAGAAACGAAAAGACGTTCGAGAGGTATGGGGTCTCCACTGTCGCGCATGCGTGTATCACCGCCCTCCCGCCTCATGTGTCGTTGTACTCGGAGAAACGGGATCAGTCGCGGAAGGCTCTTCACAAACTGTTTCATGATGCCTCAAACATTCCCAACCCGTCTTATGTCCAGGACCCACGGGATTGGCTCACTACCTTTATCCTGGGACTCGAGCCACTTCTAACGCAAAGGAAGTTTCTCAAGAAGAGGAACATAGCGAGACGGCTCGAAGCGCAGTGCAGGTTTCCTCGTAGTGAGGCGCAGAAATTAGCGAGGATGCTCACAGGGGCCCGGTGATATTTGCTGACTCCTTTGTTGTATACATACTAATCAGGACGAACCCGATAGATCCAGCCCGGTGACGGTTAAGTCTAAGACCCACGGTGAAATTAAGTCCAAGACCCACGGTGAAGATGCCAATGATGATCTCCTCGAGGCATCCGTTTGTTCTTTTTGCCCTCGAACCGAGTTCTCATGATCATGTAGGTCGAGGTGCCGTCGAACGCGCCTGCTCCTGATTTCGACTATGATGAGGTGAGCAATCACTATATTCACTTCTTACTTTCATGCTGACGCTGCTCCAGCTGCCGTCCCCGGCACCTTCTTCCCATCCTAGCGTGAGCGACGCACCGCCGCTTAGCGCGTCACAGTCGACAGATGGCTGCTCCCGACGTGGGCCAGGAAGAGTGACGAGGATCCAGAATCACATGAACTCGATCGAGTTCCTAGAAAGTCACGTTGGCCTGCCAATCGTCGCTGGCGTTCCCACTCACCGGCGAGAGTGGATACCACACGCGAGGGTCCTTCACGGATGGCTGCAGCCCAACGTAAAGAGGTGCGTGCTCTTTCTCGATAGACGATCAGATGCGATGTGCTTAACATGTGATCTCAGCGAACTTCTACCGGAACACCCAAGGTTCGTTGTTCGTCTGGTTTGTATGCAGATACACATCAGACCTTACAGCATGGTGATAAATCGCGTGCCAGACCCGTTGCCCCCGTCGATCCGAATAAAAACGTGTCTGGTAACGCAAAAGCCTCCGTAAATCCAAAGGAATCCGGCCCAGTGCGTCTTTTCTGATTATTGAGTACTCTGTCATAATTGCTCATCTCCTTTTAGGGGAAACAAGTGAACGATACATCTCTACCTTGCGCCAGTATGCACGTAACGGTGCGCGTACTCCCCCTAGGTTTATATTGCGAGACTCACGGTGGATTGCGTTAGCGAGAATCAAACTGGGCTATCCTTAGGTTGTCAATTCCGTTTCCCGCGTGGATGTGTTGTGGTTCAGGTACTGGAGATGGGACGCATGGATCCAGGTGATTTGATGTAAGACGTATAGATACCCTGCTGAATCGACGTTATGTGGACATCGACCATGCGTTTTGTGAATTCGTGGCCTCGCAGCACTGATAGCAGTATAAAACAAACAAGAACATATTGTTGTTACCATTCCATACTCCATCGTTGACAAGTTCCATAGTAACGTCGGTGTACTAGTCTACGCGGGATGGTCTTGTCCTATTGACCCACAACCTCGAGATGCTCGGACAGCGGTGCTCGGCGGATACGGAACGGGATCCGCCTGATTGTCCGTCCGGATTAATAGCACTCACCAACAATATTGCATGCGATGCTTCGTGCGATATGTTAAAGGGAGGCATGAAGTTACCCAGCCCAGGACGTAGATTGAAGCACCGTATTTCTGATCCCCGAAGCTTCGAGTCGTGGCTCCGAGTTTCCCATTGGGACACTCGCGCCTTTGGGGAGCCCAGCCATCGTTGAGACCGAAGGTCACAGCGAGGTGGCGCAGTCGACGTCTGTAAGCCTAGGACCTCCTTTTGCCTCTCACGGAGGGTGGACAAGTGGCACCTACTCACCCGGGTAGACCAGGAAATCGTGGATATGCAAAGGGTGACGGACAACACGTCGTGGGATGTGAATCGCGCCTCGAGCCAGCTATCACGCTCGCGGTCCAAGGGGACAAAGTGACCCTTGCGTTTGTTCTGTCCTGGGTCGTTTTGGCTTAAATTGAGATACGAAAATGCGTGATCAAAATTCACGTGAAGATGGTCAAGTGTCGACGAGTTGACTGAACCATTCGTTTGGGCAGGCGTTGGTTTTTGGACACGGGGCGTTTTACCGGTTGCTACACAGACCTTGGCGGGACTGGCTGCTCGATGGAGAGGGTCCAAAACGTTTCGGAAAGGGAGAAGGGAGAATAGCGTAGTGTAACTTGGCTCAGACCGGGAGTAGAGGGTAGTCGAGACGTTTCGAAGAAAATCGAATGATCTGATCAGTAGGTCAATGGAGGGTCGCTTGACTTGACGCGAATCTGGATGCTCTAAATTCGGTGGGTGTGTAGGCCAGTCACGCGGGGACAGAACGAGCGCGATGAGGGTCGGCAAATATCCTCCAAGGGGGAATCTGGGAGGATGGTAAAGTGCGAAATAGCCTGATCATATAGTGACCTATCCCAATCATCCCGGAAAGCGGGCGGACGAAGAGCAGGTGGCGCAAACGGACCTCGATGACTGGGACATGAAAAACTGAGAGATGGAGAAGGATGCGAGCGGTGAGAGAGAAAGGAGAGAACGATAGACAAAGTGCACGGTCCATGTTTATGTAATAATGAGCCGAGCCTCCTGAAGTGTGGGGAGTGCCGGTTGATCAACAGCTTTCATCGAAACCGCGATCGGCACGAAGCTCTAGGACTTTGTAGTACTGGGCAGCGCGCTTCAGAGTAGTAGTACTGGCATGGAACTATAATAAACAGCACCGTATATATAACATACGCCACGATGTGTAACCCATGCGATAATGTACTGTCCGTCGAGTTACCCGCACTCTCATCTCAGCTCCCCGTCTATATAAATATATAACTTAGATCAATGAAATCAAGCACCGATCAACAAAAGCCCAACCATGACGCTCGCGATTGTCATGGGCGGCGTGAGAACACAATAGGCCCAAAAGACAGTCCGGGAGAGGAGGCGTTCAAAGGGGGATAAAGTATCTGCGCTCGTGTCTGTGTCTGCCCCAGCACCGGTGGCGCCTTTGGCGCGTTGGGAGATCTATTCAAGGGTGGGGGGAGAGTCGTAGTGAGTGTGTGCGCAAGTAACAGAAAGAGGGGAGGCAAAATATACCTGGGCGAGGGTCAATGCAGGTGGACTGGCGACCAATAACATGCTCGATACGATGAACACCGGGCTATGATGGAGACGAACAGCTCAGCACGTCGTCCACGATCGGACGGGACCAACGGAGAAAAATAACGTACTCTTCAAAGACCTCCCCACCCCATCCCAGCCGGCTAATGAACATCATCATGGGGGTGACTATCAATGGGACGATGACCATCCGAGCGAGAAGGGTGATGAAAACGGTCAGTGTCTCTCCGGGGAGATTCGGTACTCGTGCGTCAGGGGAGTGTGGCACAGGTAGTTGGGACGTTAGTGAACATGAGGAAATGGGCGACGGCCGTGCGCGCCCGTTCGCAGGATCTGTCTGTGATCGGGATCGGGATGAACGTCCGATTCCATTCCCGAGGCTTTCGTTCTCTGTATACGTCGCCAACAGACCCGGTTCCACGTCACTTTTGTTCGCCCCCACATTCCCCCAGACGCGCCGTCTCGTCCGTCCAGAGCCACCACGCGGGTGTATGCGTGCCATCAATATATCTCCAATCGCCCCGATCATCGACGAGAGTGATGTTGTCGACGAGTCGCGCGAGTGCGATGTCACGTGGTGTCCCAGGGCCGATGACGCGTTTTCGGTGCTTGATGTGCGCGAATGGCCTTGCCGCTCGTCAAGGACTTTCAAAACGGCACCGGTTCCGTTTCCATGACTGAGGCGTTTTTCGACGCCTTTGCCCTTATTCTTGCTATCACATTGGCCATTGGACCCACCTTTCACCTCACCCTCCACTACATGGCTATTTATAGCCTTTGGTTTCGTCTCTCCGTCCCAAAACCATCCTCCGAGAACGATCAAGGTGAGCGGAATACTACATCCGCCTGCATTGTCCAACGCCCCCTTGAACGGTAGCATCACCTCTGAGTTGAGCAACCGCTGAACTGGCTGAACCAGCACACAAAAAAGGGCGAGAAGGGACGCAATGAGGGGTGGGGAGAGGGAAGCGAGCGCGGTGAGGAGCCGCATAAAGAAGGAGAGAGGGGAGGAATAGGTTTGGCGGTCCCATTGCGGTGTGGAATGAACATTAGGTTCAGATGAAGATGAAGATGGAAGAGGTGCGGGTGTGGGTACGGGTGCGGGGTCCTCGACCTCTGTGTAGGATTCAGCATCGACGGGTTCGCACCGGAGTGCGAGGGTGTCTTCCGAGTCGGCCTCAGTCGTCTCAAGCTCGTCGCTGTCCTCGCTCTCGGACTGGTCGCCCAGCGATGTAGGGACAGCGGGGAGGTGTGAGTGGGGATGTGCGTGTCGGTGACTGTGACCGTGACGCAGAGAAACAAGGGTGAGGCGAGGACGGAGGGGGCGGGGACGTAAGGGGCGTGTACGCCATGGCATTCGGTCGTGTGGTTTGATGTCGGTTTCAGTTTCGTAATCGACAAGTTGGGCGGCCGTGGGCGGATCGATGGTGATGTGTGCAGGTGCAGGGTGCCCGTCAGTGTCGTCGGCGTCGCGGTACGTCGTGGGTGCAGGCGTGGCTGATTCTGGTTCGTCTGCCTGCAAGATAAGATGGATGCCGTAAGACCAACGGAGCTGGTGAGGGATCAGTACACGCGGTGTAACCGATCATGATGAAGAAGAAGCGGGGCGCTGTGGTATCAGAAGGAAACGTACGTACGATCATGCCGAGGGTGCTAAAAACAACAAGATAGGTGAGTGAGCGGCCAAACATGGCGTCGACGGTGTCGTCTGGGCCCCATTTGAGAAGGGGGACGGTGGTAGCAAGGGATTGCATAAGCGCGACGGGGAGGGAATTTGAGTTCATGAACATAGAAGCGGCGGTGGCAAAATTTCTGCAAGGGGTAAGGTAACCAATGAGGATGAGAGAATTGGACATACACTTGAGATCGCTTTAGACGGAATGCGCGAGCGAGCCAGTGTGCAATGACTGCAGATAGGCCAGTAACGACAGTAAAGAAGATAGGGATGACCCATAGCTGGCGAAGTTTGGCTGGGAGTGGTGTGAGGAGAGTGGTAGGAGCGGAGAGCAAACATACCTGGTGTAAGAAAGAAGGCGACTTTTGAAAACAGGAGAGCGGGTGTGAAGAGAGCGACGTTAATATGATTGAGGACCTGAAACCGTTGAGAAACGTCAACAAGGAGATGTTCAGATATACCTTTGAGGAGGGTTTATCGACGATCCCCTTGAATGAGAGCATGAAACCGGCGAGACATAGGAGAAAGACTTCGAAGATCGACTGGGACAGGTGAGCGAGGAAATCACGAGCGTAATTGACTGTATTACCTGGAACACGGTGAGGAGAACGTCCTGGATCGGTACATTTGTGGGCATGTTGACAGCGTATGGGTTGACCTTGGAGCGAGGTTAAATGTACTCTGTCGTGTTTCACTGCGCGTATCCCACGTGCACGTGCCGAGATCACTGCGGCGTTGACGAGAGGTGGCGTGAAAATCACATCCCACGGGAAGGGCCAATCGCAAAGAACGTTTGTCAGAACGAACGAAAGAACCCACGGCGAACGACGAGCGAAACGACGAGATAACGAGACAATTATAGATGTGCTAAAAATTATGTGAGCTTATCGTAGTGTTCAAGTCCTACTACTTTTCGTGTTTGCTCTGGCTATGCTTGGCGACTGCGCGTTCCTTAATGTGCGCCTCATGATCAGATGGCTTGGATTACGTAATACTCCCACCCTCATGCTTACCTTTCGTTCTGGATTTTTCTCGAACCAGCGAGGCGAATTTAGGTGTGCCGAGTGGCGGTAACCCTCGAGGGGCCATTTCCAAATCTGGTAAGCCACCCTTTGGGGGGTCCCGGTGCGCGCCGTAATCACGTGAACACGCGACCCACGTGATCACCGCGTCTTCCAATGTCCCTTTCCCTTCTTATCCTCCGACGTTCATCGTCGTCGCCGCCAACGATGCCAGCCCGGACGACGTCCGTCTCAGACGCCCTCCCAAAAATCTTTGACCAAGTCCAAACGACGACCGCAAATCACCAAAAAAATGTCGTCGCACTCCACAAAGTCCACCTCGATGCCGCCGCGTTCACAGAGTCCATCCATGGCGGAAGGAGCATTAAGCTTACTGGCGAGCGGCTTTTCGAAGATACATTTATAGAGCTGCTTTGCCGCGTCCTCGTCGTGAAGAAAGGTGTCTCTCAGGCGGATAGAATCGTCAAGTTTGTCGCCGCATATGTCCTTTATTTGAACATGAAAGGTGCGCGTGTTCGGCTTTTGCGGTAGATCGCGTTACACATGGTGTTTAAGCCCAAGAGACGAAGAAAGAAGATGAGAACAACGATGACGACGACGACGATACCACGACAGCCCGTTTCGTTGCGCGCCTCCTCAAGTTCCTCCTCAAGGGATTTGTCGCAAAGGACAAGATCGTCCGATACCGCTGTGTGCAAATACTCACCGAGATGGTTGCCCACCTCGGTGAGATAGAGTACGCTCCTTGTCATGTCATTCACAACCTGCAGTGACTCTTTTGTAGCGAGGACGTCTATCGCGTGCTTAGAGCAGCCCTCATCGAGCGCGTACACGACAAAGAAACTGTCATTCGCGTACAAGCAGCCGTCGCCCTCTCCAAACTTTCCGGCTCAGAAGACCCCTCCGACGTCGAAGAAGATGAACATACTGCCATCGACATCCTCCTTGATACCCTTAGCTGTGATCCCGCCGTGTATGCATCCTTGGTCCACTTCCCACCCACATCTTTCTGACCAAACCAACTCCAACAGCGAGGTCCGCCGTGCAGCCCTCCTAAACGTTCCCATTGCAAAACATACCCTCCCTGCCATTCTCACTCGTTTGCGCGATACCGACACCGTCATACGTCGCCTCCTCTATTCTGCTGTGCTCGAAAAACACTGCACGACCCCAGATGGCTCTGCCATGGGTCTCCTTCACCCACGCGTACTCACCATTGCACAAAGGGAGCTCATTATTCGAAATGGGCTCGGGGACCGTGAGCCCGCAGTCCGCGCTGCCGCGGGGTCGCTCCTTGGTGCCTGGGTCGATGTTGTGAGGGGGGCAGGGAAGGCTGAGGAGGGAGGTGTTGTGATGGACGACGTATTAGCACTCCTCGGCTTATTTGACCTCAACGAGAATACGGTCGCAGAAGACGCATTGTTGAGCGTATTTGCGACACGGGTCGACATATTCGACCAGCTCGAGTTTAAAGGTGCGTATATGCCTCTTTGTAAGGCCGTGTCACGAACTCACTTGGCCCGCAACACGCACACAAGACACCTTCTGGGACACGTTAACTCCTGAGAAGGCATTTTTAGCGCGTGTATGCATGGAACACTGTATCGCAACCAACGACCAGGCAAAGCTAGAGGTATCCCTCCCCGTCGTGACCCACCTCGCCTTCCGGATTCAAGGTGTCTACAATAAATACCAAGAAGACCGCGATGCCGTCTCACAGGAACGTGCACTCCGCGCGCTGGACGCCGACGAACGCACCGACCGCGACGTCGACGAACGCTTCGACGACCTGCTCCTCGATGCGGAATTTGTGATTGCTGAGATGCTCAAGCTCGCGGTGAATCTCGATTACGCGGACGAGATCGGACGGCGGAAGATGTTCCAGCTCGTGCGGGATATGATTGGGCAGGAAACTTTGCCCGAGGGGCTGGTGGCGCGGTGCTTGGACGTGCTGAGGGTGTTGTCGCCGAGTGAGAGGGATTTGATTCGGGTCGTCGTCGAGGTGGTACATGAGCTGAGAGATCAGCACGACGGAGAGGGCGAGGATGGGGAGCGAGAGAAGGACTGCGAGGGTGAGGATGAGGGTGATGACGGGGACGAGGACGAGGACGATGCCGGTCCGAGTGCTGTCAAGGCACCGAAAGCGCCAAAACCTCTCAAGGAACTCAACCCAGAGGAACAAGCACGAGCGGACGCGCTTGACCTCAGGTGTTTGTCTCTCTGCATTGGCATGCTGGAGCGCGTGAACAGCGTACGTCAGCTTCTCTGCCCTCAGAATTTTACTCAGAGACGACGTGTTCAGACATTTGAAGAGAACTCAACGTTGGAAGGTATCTTGGGTGAACTGATTGTTCCAGCCGTAAAGCGTAAGGAGCTCGCTCTCCGTGAAAGAGGGCTCGTGTGTCTCGGGTTGTGCTGTCTCATTGCACGCGTAAGCCCTCTTTCCCCTTTCGCTTTCTTGCTGTCCCCTGACTTGGCTCTGAACCGGACGACGATCCTTAGCGGATGGCTCTCAACTCCTTCCAGCTCTTCCTCTCGCAAGTGCAATCTGCTCCCGAAGTACTCAAGACGCGCGTATTGCAAATTGTGTTCGACATGTTGATGGTACACGAAGGGGATTTCTTGGGTAGAGGTGGAATCGGGGTACGTCTTGCGCATTTGGTCTCATCCCCGTCTCAATCGTCGGCGTAACGAAGCTGATCCGATGTATGTCTTTGGTAATGGGTAGAGCGAACGTATCGTCGAGTTTTTACTACACATACTCAACGGGGAAGATGCGGAGAAGGTTCAGGCGTTGTTGTGTGTCGGGCTTGCAAAGCTCGTGCTGGCAGGGATGATTTCGGACGAGCGGGTATGCGTCACTGTATGTCTAGATACCTGGGTGGTGTTTTCTGACGATCCTGCCACGCGCACATTAGGTCCTGAAGAGCCTCGTGGTGGCCTATCTCTCGCCCGACACGGTCGAGAATCAAGAGCTAAGACAGTGCTTGGCGTATTTCTTCCCCGTGTATTGTTATTCGTCGAGCGTGAACCAGAAGCGGATACGCCAGGTATGGTATGTCGGTCTTCTGCGCCGATTTTGATTCTGATGTTCTCGATTCTGGTTCGCGTTTCTCTCCTTGATTTACACTTATGCACTTTCTTCAACATGGACGACGCACGACGGTAGATTTCGGTACCGATATTCGAACAGCTCGCGGTGGCAACGCGTGATTTGGACGAAGACCAAGAAATGGTATCACCTGCGCAGATTATTGGGATGTTTGTTGATTGGACAGATCCGCAAAAAGTCTTGTAAGTTGTCGATTCCATGCGCACTCTTCGGCGTGGGATGTAGAACGTGCGTGAAATGACGTACATAGTGAGGTGCAGGGCCAGGCAATCGACGACGGGGTGCACCTTGATTTGGCAGAGGACATTCTCAAGGCGT
>JBBPNW010000902.1:0-12373 GCA_038091115.1 Rubroboletus rhodosanguineus
TTTATAGTTTGGATCCAGGGCTATATATATGTATATAAAGTTAGCTTGATTTGAATTATAGATTTAAACATACCAAGGGAAATGAAATAAACATTGCTCTGATCAATCAAATCATAGTACTTTTTTAACTTAGCTAGAGCTTTTTCAATAGCAGCCTTAAGCTTTTTAAACTTAGGAAGTGCTGCAAAAGTCTCCCAACAGTCTTGAAGTAGTTCTAAAGTAGGAATGATTTTCCAAACTGTGGGACTTCTTTCAGATGAGAAAGAAGACTGGGCTTCACGAGGTTCCTAATATACATAAATGATATCAAACTAATCAAATCAATATAAAAAAATACCTTTAGTACTTCATGAAAAAGATCAAGCATCCTCCATTCATCAGAAGTGATCTTAAAATCAGCATACTGTTTTCTTCTCAGCATGGGTACCTTGGAACTAGTATCTGTTAAAAGACAAAACTTGTCCACAGCCTTCAAACAATAGTTTAATATCATAAACAGTCAAATATTAGAACTTACAGCCTTGTTGACTATGAGCCGATCTATAAGATCATACATACTGTAGACCCCCATCTAGTTCTGATCCACTTGATTAACTGCAATGGAGCCAAGCCCTCCTCCTTACAGACTGTTTCAAAGTATGACCTAGCCTGAGGAGAAAGACAGATCTTAACATATGTTAGTAAAATATAACAACTAAAAAAAACATATACTTAATTGATAAGGGCTAGCACTTTCCCAACAAGATCACCAGACTTGAAGTCTTCTACTTCATCCACCTCACCCTCATTTTCTTCACTTTGCATTGCATTCACCCAATCTTCATCATTCTCATCACTAGAAGTATCACCCACATCACTATTACCTGAGAACTTCTTGAAATTAGGATTAGGAGATATCTCCTGCAAGAAAGCCTTGGCAGCCAAATGCATGGCATGCTCCATACACCTTAAACATAATGTTAGTATCTTTTGTATAAATATGAAATTCTCACCTAACATAGCACTCCTTGGCAAGCCATTTCCTTCCCTCACCTACATTATTCAAGATACCTTGAAGAATCCTCATATCCTTATCATTGGTACTGGCATTATCTGAGGTCATCCATCCAATCTACATATAATAATATATTATTAAAAAAAACAAATCATCATAAATCAATAAACTTACCTTTTCAGAGAGAGTATAGCATTGAATCACTTGAGTAATGATATGAGCACAATTTCCACCACTATGATCTCCATCAATCCTAGTAAAAGCCAGAGTTCTGGCCTTGAGCTCCCACTCATTTGGCTTATCTGGAGGACAATCAATGTAATGGGTAGTGACAGCAAGATAGGGGTCATAGGCAGATGATGTCCATATATCAAAAGTAATGGAGATCTGTCCAGGAATACTCTGATCATAGTCAGTATGATTCTAAGGTTAGATCTAAAGTTTACCTTGAGTTGCTCACTAAGCTTCTTCTCAGCTTCTCCAGCCTTAGCCAAAATCTCATCTCGAAGCTTTGATCTATGAGGGATATCAGAATCCTTCATTTGTGAATGCTGAAATTTCAGAAGAGCTCTAAATGAACACTTATCAACAACAGCAAATGACTATATAAATGCCAGTGAGCCAGAGGTTTAAATAGAGATTCAAATTATAGAAGCCTCACCTGGTCCTCTTGAACAATGAACTCTATGATATACTCAAGCATTCCCTCTTTGGACCACTTCACAGGAGGTGAAACAACCGTAGAGATCTTATAGCAAAGAGATCCTAGGTTTATCACTAGAGACTTGGGAATGTGGACTTAGGAAGAGGACTTTATCTCGAGGGGAAAGACCAAGAGAACTAAACTGGAGGACATCCAGTAGTTCCTTGGGGTTTATATACTGTCGCCTAATGTGCACAGACCAAGCTGTACACTACTACATGCGGGCATATTGTAACGGTAATTAAATATGTGCTGCATACACATGGTGTGGCAGAATGGAAGAGAAGCATAGCATGGAAATAACTGTGGGAAGGAATGGAAGCATAAAGTGGAAATGAAAGAGAAGACATACGGTAATGAGTGTGTGAACAAGATGAGATCTCATGAGAAAGAGAATATAACTAAATAGAGAAAGCATCTGTGAGTGCAAGGAAAGAAGAAGAAAATAGTTACAAGTCCACGTCTATGTTGTGAGATAAGATAAAAGAAATTGTCACTTCGTTACAGGAGGTTGCACAAAGCCACCCAGGCTTGCCTGAGTTCCTCCTGCACCTGATATCTTAGCCTCTATTTCAGCCAATTTAACTGTTAAGGGAATGGCATGATGATTGGGAGTAATATTGCCTGCCTTGCATTTATCAAGGTAGATCTGACCATGGGTAGTCCACTTTCTATATGTATAACTTGAGATAAATGATAGTATCTAAGATAATTGGGTTTAGGACTTGCCTGGCAATATGCTTGCGAAGTGAGGATACTCCTCCACTGAACCAACACTCTGATTCTGAACATTTGTCAATCCTACAAAGAGAGATGAGCATATAAAGATGAGCATATAAGTATCAATCAAATTAAGTACTCACTTGCAACAAATTTCACACCAATGTCCACTCTGCTTTACTCCATCCCGAATTTCTTGCTCCTTCTCAGCAGTATATATAGTACGAATGTCCTCAGTTCCTGGATCCATGCCCCTATGCATATGCATTCTCTTGAACTGTAGTGAAATGGTGACAAGGGGGGCGAGGCAAGCACAGCACGCAATCACAGTGAGGCGAGGCGAACAGTGCGCGATTTTGATAGGTCGCAAATTTTGACAAGGGAGGTGGAGTGAAGGCAAAGCAAGGCGGGAGGTGAGGTGAGCGCAGTGCACGATCACAGAATTCGATTTGAACTGATGGTAATGGAAGTGGTGTGGTGGTTGCAAGTTTGAGGTGGGGTGAGTGCAGTGCATGATCATGGTGAGGTGAGGCAAACAGCGCGCAATTTTGGTAGGTCGCAAGTTTCGATGAGGGAGGTGGGGTGAAGGCAAAGCAAGGCAGGAGGCGAGGCGAGTGCAGTGTGTGATCACGGTGAGGCAAGGCAAACAGTGTGCAATTTTGGTAGGTCATAAGTTTCGATGAGGGAGGTGGGGTGAAGTGAGGTAGGAGGTGAGGCAAGCACAACATACAATCAAGGCAAGTGAAACGATATCCTTAAATAAAGCCCCTATCGTAACCTTCGCGTACTCTTTCATCTCTCCCTATTATCTTATCTTATCTCAACCCTTTACCAGGTCTAGATCGTTCTAGACCATGACATCATAACGACGTCATTGATTACTCATCATGACATCATCCCCTTAACCCTTAAAGAATATTCCACAACGTTTCATCGAATTCTATTACTTAGTCAGCGACCCTTGTAGTTAGTATATAAGTAGGAACCTCTTGTAGATTAGTTCCCTATCTTCGGAATTTTGAGTCTCTTACCCAAAGCTTCACTTTGAAGTTCTTGGTTGTAACAGCAAGGCAAGGCAAGGCGAACAGCATGCAATTGTGGTAGGTTGCAAGTTTTGATGAGCGAGGTGGGGTGAAGCGAGGCGGGGCAGTGTGTTGCAAGTGGATATGGGGGGTGAGTTGATGTAATGCTGGCGAATTGTTTCGACGAGGGAGGGGATGAGGGGTGGTGTATTGTGAGCGGATGAGGGGGGCAAGTTGATGTGATGCTGGCATATTGTTTTGATGAGGAGATGACGAGGGGGGCGAGGTGAGGCGATCCAGGTGGCAAGCCGTTTTGATAAGGGTGGGGTATGACAATGTGGTTGTGAGCACAAGTGTGGGCATACAAGGGAGATGGGGTGGAGCGAGCACGAGTGTGCAAGGGGGGACGAAATAAGAGGGGGGCAAGGCAAAACAGTGCATTGTGAGCACAGACATGCGAGCATGCATGGTGCAAGGGAAGTGTGGGCAGGGTACAACGAGGGAGGTGGGGTGGAGCAAGGTGAGGTGAGGGGCGATCACAGTGTTGCAAGTGGACGAGGGGGATGAGTCAAGTCGAGTCGATGCCAGTGAATTGTGGTGTGACAGTGGTGAGATGTTTCGATGAGGGAGTTGGGGTGCGACAAGGGAGGTGGAGCGAGGTGATTCGAACCGATGGCAGCGAGACGTTTCGATGAGGGCGGGGTACAATGAGGGAGGTGGGGTGGAGCAAGGCGAGGCAAGCACAGCACGCAATCACGCAGAGGATCGCATAATCATGATTTGATGAGGAAATTGATCGGGAGAGGAGAGGTATGAGATAGAGATGAGAATATCAGTAGATATATTGAAATCAAATGACTTTATCTACTTACCTTGTTATCAGCTTCTCGTTCGCTCTGTAATGCCTCGTATTGGTTGTCGGCTTCAAGATGAGAATCAGTGACTCCATTAGAGTCACCCTCATTGTCCGTGAATCCCGCTAGCTCACTATCATGTTCATAAGAGGAGACATTTACTATTTATAACTTAGTATTAGTATATTACACTTAGCAGAGAGTACATACTTACCTGATTGCTTGGGCGACTCGTCCAGGTCTTCATCATCACTCAGAAAAATGGTTTTGCTCACCTTTCTGGTCTTGAGTTTGGCCACAAGTGTGAATTCCAAGGCAGTGTTTGTATGTTTGCGCTTTGTTGCAGTGCTTGATGTGGCTGCATTCTCATCTGTCATAAGCTTCCAAGTGAGTTTTTGCTGATGAACACCTGCAATCTTTGGAATCGGAGGGGGGCATTCTGACGAAACAATGTAGATTAGTCATCTGTGATCTCAAAATAAATTTACATACTTTTTTGGCCTGGGAATGAGATGTATCAGAAGTGACCTCACTGTTTGATGGTGGTGGGATTGGATGATCATCACTCTCAGATTCATAAAAGGATATTTCTAAGGCATCTTTGAGAGTACCATCTGGATTGAGAGCACACTGAGTGCCAGGTGTGTTGTTTGACATGACGATGGACTGTCAATGGTAGTAAGTTGGAGTTCCAAGTTGAACTGTTGAAGAATATTACTGCAGCTGTGGCAGTGCAGCAACTCACAAGTGACAATAATAAGGTTTGGGTGGCCAGTTTGACCTATATAGAATACTATAGGTAACAAAATATAGTTTGCAAATAATACATATAACCTACAATATTTAATTTGGAAAAACATTTTGAGCCTCCAGCCATCTTAAGAATTTGCAGGTTCAAACTGGTTCAGGCAGGTTCAAACCAGTTCTTCAATATATGCCAGCCCCTGAACCTGAACCTGAACCTAATGGCCCCAGCCCAAACCTGAACCTGAACTGAACCTGAACCTTATGTTCTGAAACAACCAAAAAGATCAATACTAGATCCTTAGGTCACAGCACAAGATCCTAGGAGGAGAGGGATAGAGGAAAGGGATATCACTCAGGTTTTTATGGGAAATGACCAAGTGAACTAGACTGGGGATGCCAGCCGTCATCCACAGGGCTTTTATACTATTGGCATATGTGCACAGACCAAGCTGTGCGTGAGAGTACATGGCTACATAAGTACATATGGGAATGGAGATTAAGTACATGCTGCATAGGCATGGTGTGGGAGAATGGAAGAGAAGCATAAGACAGTGATTACCGTGAGAGTGAAATGGAAGCATAGAATGGAAATGAAAAGAAGTGCATACAGTAATGAATGTGGGAACGAGATGAGATCTCGTGAGAACATGAATATAACTATAAGCATCTGTGAGCGTGAGGAGAAAAGAAAGAAAGTTACAAGTCCACTTGTATGTTGTGCGATAAGATAATCGCATGGCTTGATAAGATTAGATAAGATAAGATCAAAAGAAAAGATAAGGAGTGAAATTGTCACTTCATTACAGGTTCTGAACTGAACTTTGGCAACCCTAGAGAGGACAGCCACTACAATTGCCTCGTAAGAGCCCCATCTCACATTTGCTCTGTGAAGCATATCGTTGGATCACTTTAGCAGATACATCGTGAGCTGAATGGCAACACAGAAAAGATAAAGGAAATGGCATAATAGATGGAGACATTGATGCTCGATGGATAAGACTGCAGTAGGTCGCTTGATGTCACTTGAGATTGATAGATTGCTGTGGGTTTGAGAACCACTAGCAATGTCTTAAGAATGGAGAGTGGCTTCTTAGCACTAAGCTTAGGAGATCGACTATAAACGAACTGAGGAGTTCATCTACAGTGGTGACCAGTATATATAGTGTTGTGCTAGGTGTAACGAAGTGATAATTTCTTTTATCTTATCTTATCTTATCAAAGCCATGCATTTATCTAATCTCACAACATAGATGTGGACTTGTAACTATTTCTTCTTCTTCTCTTGCACTCACAGATGCTCTTTCCCTATTTAGTTATATTCTCTTTCTCACGAGATCTCTTCTCATTCACACATTCATTACCATATGTCTTCCTTTTCATTTCCGCTTTATGCTTCCATTCTTTCCCACAGTAATCACCGTGCTATACTTCTCTTCCATTCTGCCACACCATGTGTGTGCAGCATATATCTAATTACCGTTATCATATGTCCACATATAGTAGTGTACAGCTTGGTCTGCACATTAGGCCACACTATATAAACCCCAAGGAACTACTGGATGCCCTCCAGTTTACTTCTCTTGGTCCTTCTCCTTAAAGATCATGAGCATAGCTCAATCCCCTCCACTCCTTTACAGTTCAACGTGTGCAGCCTAGAGTGGCCTAACCAGCCAATCTTACAAAGTACGACCTTCGAGGTTGTTTCATTAGAACTAAGCTACATTCTCTACTCTGCACAACAACAATGAGATTTGGGTTTCAAGACAGCGAACGAAATGCTGGCCCACTCATATCAAGTACCGATCACCAGCCCCCACGTGAGCGTAAGCCCCCAAGTACCATGGGCAGCCCGGGCAAGCGACATCTCTGTGAGTGGAGTCTGCAGAGATTACGGCAAGTACTATGATCCCTTCCCAATCCTTATGAAGACTCCTCGAACGTTACATGAGGACGAGTTAGACGTTTATTGTTGGTCAACCCTGCACGAAAGGGAGTCGGTGAGATGCACTAGTCACAGTTCCCAACGGCAGTTGAAACTCCTAGTAATGACATAACCACTGCTAGGATTGGATCACGAGCCTCGATGCTCTATGTGTGCTCTGCAGAAGCGCAACATTTATTTTCCAGAATGTTTGTCAGAGACCACAAAGGAAGACATGGTCCGAGCATTGAAAATACAAGAAAGAAGATTCCCGGTTATCCGATAATCCAGAAAGTTGATTTACTGGTCAGGATAGTTATGTCTTGCCTCCTTGATGGAGTGGGCTACGTGATGGGTAGGATATGGGTAAAGATAAAAGGTTTTCCTTTACAGAGTCCAAGCTAGGACATGAGTTCAAAGAAGAGCTCAAGAAAGAAGTTCCCAGGCGTTGCTGGATGTAAGCACGCTTGCTGGTCAACACGACCATTAGAAGTTACCCTTAGGATTGGTCATCCTCAAATATGACTGAAAGTATGCAAAAGGGACAACGGTCCGGAGCCGAAGATGTGCTCATACGGCTTACACAGCCAAGGGGTTTATACTGAAAAAGAAGATGATAAGTGGACAATGATAACGTCCACAAAGCTAAAAAGTTTAAACGACAGATAACGTCGGGGTTGGCAAGGGGCTACCCAGTTCAACGACAGAGTCTAGAAAAGGTAGGGATTACTTTGATCCTGCAAAAGTCGCCAAAAGATTAGGTGCATACGGACAAGTCAAATGGTGAAAGTTTAGCTGTTCGCTTATGCAAAAGCTTAGTACTTTCTTCTATGTTTACCAAAGACTTTTACGATACCTTTCCCTAGGACTTCATCTTAGTACTGATGAAAGGGCCGGGCTTGAAAGAAAGCCATGTCTACGCAGCCATTCCCAATGTGACACTGCTCGACGCTCTAATATGGTTATTATGGCCATAGGTGTGGTACTGGGATATGGTAGCTTGCGAGACTACCTCCCTGGGTTCGTGTTGCAGGAAAGGAACTGCATTAATAGGACACAACCTTAGTAAGAAGGAACTGACGGGTCCTCTCCTTTTTTATGTTCATTTCACTTTACGACCTTTTATGAAACTTTACGATACTAAAAAGCAGAAAAGACACGACCTTCTGATGGGTGAAAGAATCCCTAGGATATGGTTTCACATGCCCAAATGACATTGGGCAAAGTTTCCATTTCAGATACCTTACTAACAGGTTTAGACAAGGTGTTGGTGACGTAGTACAGAAAGCCCACATGTATTACTTAGAATGTTGTAATGTTCACCTCCTGGGAAGAGGATAAAAGCACCAACTGGGTCAAAGTGACCAAAGGGAGGAGCTTCGAAGAGGCTTGTGCATTCTTTGCCGATGCATCAAAAGGCAAGAAGGGAAAAGGTCATGCCTGAGATCCGATCTGGGTGGATCGAAGGCAGAAAAACAAGAAAAACACAAAAATAGGTTTGATAACTTAACCGTGGAGGATACTAACTCTGACAGTTCCACGAACTACTTACCTCATACGTCAGAGGCGTCTCCTAGTGAGTGCAGCAGGGACATCAAACCTGTGCTTAATTCCTCTAAACAAAAAGAAAAAGAGATCGAAATCCCAGATGATATCTATGTTTGCAACGTGAAGACGAGTAATGAAATCCTCATTCCCCTTTACATTGCTTCACAAGACACTCTGAATGACTTCGCAAAGACAGAAGCATTGCTCAATTCAGGAGCTAATACTATCTTTATTGATAAAACGTGGGTGAAGAAAGCAAAACTTCCCTTGAGAAAACTATGTAACCTGATTGCTGTGTTTAATGTTGATGGCACAAAGAACTCTGCCGGTCACAAGGAACGTGTTACCACAGAAGTCACAGATCTCGGACAAAACTCCTTGATCCTCGGATACACATGGCTCAAACACCATAACCCGGAGATAGATTGGATGACATGCTTGGTAAAGCTTAACTGATGCCCACAACACTGTCACATGTTACAAGACAAGTCTGTCTTTCTTCGCATGGTAGAAAAAGAAGAGCTAGACCTGCAATATAAAATACAAGCGACGCTTGAGAGATTAGAGATCTCTGCCGCTGAGAAAAACATTCCAAAAGAAGAAAGAAGCTGACGGAAGCTGAAATGGTTCCGAAAGCATATCATGATTATCTAAAAGTATTCTCAAAAGGAGAGAGTGAACGAATGCCGATTCGTAAGCCCTGGGATCACGCGATTAATATGAAAGAGTTATTCGTGCTGAAGAAAGGCCGATTGATACTGCTTAATCCCCAGGAGCAAGAAGAGGTAATGGTGTTCATAGATGATCAGCTCAAAAAGGGGTATATTAGACCCTCAAAATCTCCACAAATGTCACCTGTGTTCTTTGTGCCAGAGAAAGATGGCAAGAAGTGGATGGTCCAGGACTACCGCTATCTCAACGAACACATGGTTAAAAATAATTATCCGCTGCCATTGATTGGTCAGCTTGTCAACAAACTCAAAGGAGCTAAATTATTTACGAAGATGGATCTTTGATGGGGCTACAATGTCCGGATAAAGGAAGGTGATGAATGGAAAGCCGTGTTCGTCTGCTTCCGTGGCACATACGAACCCCTTGTAATGTATTTGGGCTGTGCAACAGTCCTGGCACATTCCAGGCGATGATGAATGAAATCTTCGCTGACATGGACAATGTGGTTGTCGTCTATATCAATGACCTTATGATATTCACGAAAACAGATAATCAAGAAGAACATGATAAGATCATTCACGAAGTTCTGCGATGTCTTGAAGAAAATGATCTTTTTGTGAAGCCAGAAAAATGTACATTCTCTAAGACGGAAGTCGATTTCCTCAGAATGATTGTGGGAAAAGACAGTATCCGCATGGATGATTCTAAAGTCTCCGCTATACTGGAATGGCCCGCTCCCATGAGTGTTAAAGGGGTTAGAAGTTTCCTTGGCCTTGCCAATTTTTATAGGAGATTCATAAAGGACTACGCGCAAGTTGCACGTCCACTAAATGACTTATTAAAGAAAGACATCAAGTTCGCACGGACAGACGATCAACAATGCTCATTTGACACATTAAAAGAAAAATTCACCACAGCACCAGTTTTGGCATATCCCGATAACGATTGCCAATTCCGTTTAGAAACGGATGCTTCTGATTACGCAACTGGGGCAGTGCTTTCCTTATTTAAAGATGACAAGTGGCATCCCATTGCCTTTTCTTCGCACTCAATGTCGCTGGAAGAATGCAATTATCTGATTGCTGACAAAGAGATGCTATCTATTATTCGCGCTTTAGAAATCTGGCACCATTATCTAGAAGGAGCGAAGTTCCAATTTGAAATATGGAATGATCATGCAAACCTTCAATATTTTATGAAGAGTCAAGATCTGAATCAACACCAAGCGCATTGGTATCAATGGCTCACACGCTTTAATTATGCGTTTGTTTACAAAGCAGGCGCCACTAACGTAAAAGCCGACGCACTTAGTCGTCGCAAAGATCATGCCCAAGGAGTCGATGATAACAACAAGGGTATTATTATGATCCCGCCAGAGCGAGTACGAACCCAGACCAGGGTTGAAATTCACGATGAAGGTGAACAAATTCTAAAACTCATCAAAGCTAAAACAACGCTGCTTAAGGAAAGTGAGGTTGTTGCACTATGCAAAGAGCACAACGTGTGCTGTGTGGAAGAAATGCTATATCAGGAGGACAAAGTATACATCCCCGATGAAGATGACATAAAAATGAAAATACTAAAGCTCTGCCACAACTCACCCATTGCTGGTCATCCAGGTCTCAATAAGACACTTGATCTAATAGAAAGAAGTTATTGGTGGCCCAAAATGGCCTCATATGTCCAGAACTATCTATCTCATTGCGATAGGTGCGCACGAATGAAAACAGGGAACCAGCCCCCAGCTGGCAAATTAAACCTGCTTCCTATCCCTAATGGGCCTTGGGAAGATATCTCCACGGATTTTACTACAGATCTGCCCCTATGTCAGGGTTATGACTCAATCCTCGTGGTCATAGACTGCTTCTCCAAAGAAGCAATATTTATTCCCATGCAGAAGACCATAACCGTGCTAGACACAGCGAAACTCTATCTGCATAACATATGGAAAAATCATGGACTTCCATGTTCGATTGTATTGGATCGCAGACCAAAATTCACCTTGGCAGTGATGCAAGAAGTGTGCACATGCCTTGGTATCAAAAGTAAATTATCAACGGCCTTCCACCCACAAACAGATGGCCAAATGGAGCGCATGAATCAGGATCTCCAGCAGTATCTCTGCCTATATTGTACAGAAAAACAAGATGAATGGGTCGATTGGTTACCAGTCGCTCAGTTCTCCTATAACTCAAAAGTTCAAACAAGTTCAAAGAAAACACCTTTTGAGGTATTATGAAATTACGTCCCCAGGATGGGAATCGAACAACGTGTTGGAAAGGCACCAGCTGCCGACCAATTTGCCCATGATATGGCAAATACCTTAGAAGAAACAAAAAATAATTTATTAGTGGCTCAAGAGCAAATGAAAGCTCAAGCCGATAAACACCGAGCAGACACTCTGGTATATTCACCAGGTGACGAAGTCTGGTTATCCACAGAAAACTTGCGTTTGACATGCGCATCAAAGAAGCTAACTGAAAAGTTCATCAGACCATTCCCAGTAGTGGAAATGGTCAGCTCTAACGCCATAAAGCTCAAATTACCAAAAACGATGAAAATTCACCCGGCTGTGAACATTTCTCATGTTAAACCATACAAAGAAAGATTAACAGGTCAACCAGTGGTTGCGCCTGGACCAGTTGAAGTCACAGAAGAACGTGATGTCGAATGGGAAGTTGACTACATAGTTGACTCACATTTGAAACGAAAAAGCTTGAGTACCTCATCTATTGGAAAGGGTATTCTGATGAGGACTGCACTTGGGAACTGACAGAAAACCTGAAAGGCGCGCCAGATGCGATTAAAGATTTTCACTCTCTGCACCCCAACGCTCCTCAAAAGTTATCTATGACATTCGCCCAATTCAAGGGCTTATTTAACCCCTACATCAACCATATGGAGGCGGATCCTTCAACGCTGCCTTATGATCGCCTGGAAGTCAATCCCTAGAAGGGGGGTAGTGTAACGAAGTGATGATTTCTTTTATCTTATCTTATCTTATCAAAGCCATGCGTTTATCTAATCTCACAACATAGACGTGGACTTGTAACTATTTCTTCTTCTTCTCTTGTGCTCACAGATGCTCTTTCCCTATTTAGTTATATTCTCTTTCTCACGAGATCTCATCTCGTTCACACATTCATTACCATATGTCTTCCTTTTCATTTCCGCTTTATGCTTCCATTCTTT
>JBBPNW010000903.1:781-12367 GCA_038091115.1 Rubroboletus rhodosanguineus
CACGTGAGGCAGGATCTACTTTGTCGCCACTATGCACAAAGAGCTCTTCAAACACGAACGGTAGAGAGAGTGCAAGTGCAAATGGCCACCCTACAATAGCTCCAGTAGCGAATAATATAGTGGCGGAGAAAGTCCTCTTCGTATTCTTGACAGTAGAAGGCTCGAACGCAAACGCGAAGGCAAATGTGGTAGCATACATGGCAAAAGAGGAAGGCAGAAATGCTGTGGTGCTTTGAGAGGCGAGGCGAGGCGATAGGACCAATGATAAATACCGGTTGCAGCGTTCCACATGCCGGCATTGAATAGCAGGATGAAGAACAGATAACGACCGACTCTGTCGTTGATCTTTTCGACAACAGTGCGGAAGAATTTGGCTTCACAGACTGTGGACAAGACGGCAAGGAATATCCGTACAGCAAAGAAAGCTGGTCGCTGAGCAATAGTTTGTCAGTGTCAGGCAGGAGTTGAAACATGGCAGCATTACTTTTCCAGGCGCAAATACAGAGGATAATCGAGCTGCGGGCATGTGGAACAAGATATAGGCCCAGCTTCGTATTGCGAAGGTAGGGGTTACTTCCCACGTCTGAAATCCATGACCGTATTGTAAGAAGTGCAGGGGCTCCCAAAAATTGAAGACTGTGTAGTTGAGTGGGTGCTTTGAGTGTTTGGATGAAGCTGACCTTCATCGCAGTCTTGTATATTAGAGTACATAGCACCTGCTACACGGACAAGGAGCAAGATGCGGACAGCAGTCTGAAAATCTGGGACCCATGGTTTGCGAGCGGCCCTAAGAAGTGTTAGAGAACCCAACCCAGGCGTTAGGGTGCATAGTACCTGCGAAGCTGGTCTTGCAAGATACCGGTGTGTCTAGCGGGCTGGGGGTGAGTAGGCTTTGGAGGCCCTGGACGTCTGAGCCGCAGAGTCTGTGTACCAGAAGCCATTGGCGAAGCCCCTGACAGAACTGAAGGGGACAGTCAAAAATTTAGCGTGGGTCGGGAACGAGGGAGAGTCACGTGACATTGAGTGACGCTTCGCGGAGAGTACGCGCGGGGGATATTAGATTTCTCGGTGTGGGTGATGCTCCACGGGACTGATGAACCAGGGAATCGGGACACAACTGATGGGGGAAGTAGGATGTCAAGTTCGAATGGAGTGATTCGCCGCTGGTGAGACCCAGATCGGGGGAGTCGCTGTGGCTGGTCCGGCCAGTCGACAGGCATCCGCTTCTCGAGAAGCCGCCGTGCTTCCAATCCGGCCTCCCCCTCCTTATTTCTTTCCTTCCCCCCAACTCCCAACCACTCCCCAACCACCCCCAAACCACCTTCTTACTTCCTCTCCCCCTCAACACGATGGGGGACACGATCGAGACCGCTCAGCATTTTATTTACGTGCAAGTATTTTCTACATCTCTCTCCCTGCTCCCCTCACTCCCTTTCCAGCACCCAGGTTTATTTTTGCTGTGAGTCAAGCAAACACCTATTCCTCGACCGCTAACAACCGACTCTCTGGATTTCCCTCTAGGCATGTGTAAGTCCCTATTTCCTGCATACATGCGCGTCGATCCAGCCTTACACTCACGGCCAACAGACGCCGTCGTCGTGTGGGACTGGATCATCAGCCTTCCCAGAGAATGGCGTTTCGTACGTCACCTTCGTCCCCCCCCTCTTGTAACTCACTTATAGTGCCCTCAGATCTGGAAGACCACCTGGACCCCGGTTAAAGTTGCATACCTCTTTTGTCGGTGGGTAAAAATTGTCGCAGCACCCGTTTCGACGAGTTTACATCTCCAATAAGGTACTGGGTCATCGTGGTCGTACCTTATCTTTTGTATGCTTTCGTCACAAATCACACCCAAGAGGTCTGCGAGAAAATTTACAAGGTGGGCAATCACCATTGTCCTCATGCTAAAACTTACCTTTACCGATCTCCACAGATCCCAGTCGCGTTGGCGATGTGGAACCAAGTCGGGTCGGAGTGTCAGTCATTATTTCCCCCCCACGATTCAGGTCCCGATTCAACAAAATGACTCCAGCCGTTCTGCTCATTCGTACATATGCTTTCTTCAATCGCAACGTGTACCTTCTTCTGGCACTCGTCTGCGCCCTAGCTGGTGTGGTTGCATACCAGCTCTACGTGGACGCGTCACAAATGATACGTCAGTGAGATTGAAATACCTGTCCTTACATTGGTTATTCACCTTCAGATAGTTTTGGCCTTCGTGACCCCCCCATACGTGAGTGAGGAATTAACGAAATTAATCATACATTCACATCACAATTCCGGCCCAGGGTCCCTGTTTCCCGGCGTCGAAACCACACTCTGCGCACCTTCTTGGTAATGTTAGTTCATATGGTTTGGATAACTGCTAAACATACTGTGTGCAGGATTTTTTGTGCGTCTCATCCAGCCTGCTAACATTCGCATTCTTAAATATTAGATAAGATCGCTCCGCTCTTGTTCGATACCCTCGTCACAGCCATGACGGTTTGGAAGGCTTTCCACATTCGTATCAGAAATGGAGGAGCAAACAGTAAGCTCATTCAAACGTTCCTTCGCGAGGGTAAATGTCGTATATATGCACGTATTGTTGGATCCAATAACGTTTCCCTTCAGGTGTCTTTTATTACATCCTGATCTCTATCGCAAACTTGGTAAGTGAGATCAAGCAGTATCTGTTCTAGGAAGGCTCACCGGTTATGACAGATCAACGGAATCTTCTACCTTCAGTAAGGCTCATCCCGTGCCCTCCTCCCGACATACTCATGTGCATGGTTATCCAGACCACGTCAGGTTATATCCGCGCTGAATATCCCCCTGAGTGTCATGATGGCACCACTGCTTGCCTGTCGTCTCGTGAGCCTGTCGATGCTGAAATTCTGACACTGTGTTGACCGCATTTCAGATTCTGGATCTGAGGGAACGAGGTGCGGAGACAGTCTCCCACTCGGAGGGGACGACCGGTGTTGGCGCGTTCGCGACCAAATCTGGGGTGACCACTTCGTCCAATGGCCCGCCCCATGTGAAGCGTGGGGTTGGGATACGTCACCGTGGCCCCGGGTCCACCGTCGCATCGAATATCATGCTAAGCACTATTGGGAGCATTCAACCTGATCTCGAGGTGGCGGACGTCGAGCTGGATGAGATCCATTTTGAATCCGGCATGGGATTTGCTGGCGACAGTTCTCGAACCCTTGGTTCACTCGAGCACGTAAGCCCAGCCCCGGCATACAATTCGATTGAGATGGGATCTCCCGCAGGACGCGGTAGCGTGAGTGATGGGGGCGAAGTCGGGATTATATCAGGCATCCGAGTCAATGTCGAGAAGACGACGTCGACGATGTGACAGCCCATCCTTTTACTTCGGAACAACTCTGCTTACGGTACTCGTTCTCTTGCATGTGTTTCCTCCGAATCTGTGATGCTGCCAGGGGAGTGTTCAGGCTTTCTCGTTTTCTAGAATACGACATGTCATGACGGCTGGAAGGGATAAGCAGTGCTCTCCCGATTACTTTGTGTTCGTTAGGGTAGCCTTGGATATCCTCTGGTGGAAGTTGCGCTGGCGTTTTTTATGTCATCCCGCAGATTGATACAATCCAAACAAGGAATGTCCCACTATGCTTACAAAGACGCGCTGAATCAGTTCATTCTCTCATATGCATAGCACACTGGAGTATCATGCTGCTCGCCTTGCCCCAAGAAACTCTGCTCTACATCTGTACGTCTTATATCATCTACGCGACCACGGCATGTTGGCTGACTTGCCTCCTAGTCTCGTTCATAGATATCCCTGACCTTGCTGCGCTTTCGCGTGTTTCCAAGGCTCTAGCCTTCTTGACGGCTGATCCAGTGCTCCACCGTACACGCCTGAGAGTAGTGGCTCCTTCGCGCGTTCAACACTCCCTCTTTGGCAGGAGTCCAGACGGTATCCTCCTCAGACCAACTATCTCGGAACTCGTGCACCGCGGTGTCATGCGTGGACTCCAGATCGAACGGAGACTGCGCGCAGGCGCCTATCTTTACTCTCCTCATGTAAGTGTCGCGGAATATCCTTTCCGCCCACATGTCATGTTCATGTTTCATTACAGGCGGCAATGCAATATGAAAATACTATGCGTATTCAGCAGACACATACCAAGGTCCTACTGTCTTCTTATTTCCGCACTCGGCTGGCCCCATCCACCGCGCTCAAGTCTCTCCATTACTTACATGTATTGCCGGACATCGAGTCTTCGATACTTTCCGTCTCCCGCTCCCTCTTGCCGGTGGTACACAAGTTGAAATGGAGCATTCAGAGGGACAATATGTCCAGGAACATCCGGACGCACACTTCTGGCGCAATGAACCTCAGCGAACCGTCCCTTCCCTTTAATGGGGGCTTTGGTGTGTGGGCTGAATTAAAGGGAGCAAATATCTTTGGAGATTCGGAACGGGTCCGACTAGCTCTATGCCCGGATGTGAGGAAGATGATCAAGTTCTACGAAGAGATGGCATGACGAGCGCACATCACGTTTATGATGACGACTTGATGACACCCGTATTGTTGCATTTTTGTATATCAATGTATGTTATACCTCAATGTTAACTTTTGTACAGTGATGTAGTAACGCACTCGTACATTCAGCCTATCTCACCTGCGAAAACAAGACTACCATTATCGGAGGTGAATTTTCGCTTCCGAAGGACTTGAATTGTTCCTCCAGCCTACACTACGGGGAGATGGTTGGGCGCCTTTCGAGGTTCATTATCGAAGTATGCGTAGATTCGGTCGAATCAGCGGTGGCGTTCGTGCACAATGCAGTAAAAGTTCATTATCTGATTATCTCCACAGTGCCGTCCGCGGAGGAGCAAATCGCCTTGAATTGTGTGGTAATCTGGGCTATGGCGGGGGAACTACGCCAAGCATTGGTCTCCTCCAATCCGTCAAGAATGCTGTTCCAAACGTTCCCATAATGGTATGGATGCCTTTCCAGCTCCGTGGTCATGAATGACAACCATCGCAAAAGGTGATGGTCAGGCCTCGCACAGGGGACTTCGTGTATAGTGAAGGAGAGCTGAATGTCATGCTTCAAGACATTTCTGTTTTCAAAGTGTATGGTGTTCAGGGTGTCGTTGTTGGCGCACTCACTGCCGCCGGTGATGTAGACGAAACCAGGATCAGAGAGTGGGTATCAACATCTTTTCACAACATAAGTATTAACTTTGAGACAGACTGGTTTCAGCGGCAGTACCCCTAGAAGGTGGGTCGCTCTGCTAGCTACCATTCGACGCTATCCTTAGGATGTAGTTTGTTTCCATCGTGCATTTGATATGGTCAATGATCTGAAGAATGGTGCGTCTTATCTAAAAGCAGATACTCGGTCGACTCACTCATTCATCAAAGCATGGAGAATATTGTCCAGGATCACTGGGATTACGCGGGTATTGACAAGGTGACTTTATCCATTTAAACAGCGCAGCTTCCCTGGAGATTGAATACGTTTCACCGCAAGTGGCCAATGTAAACATGCAAGCTCTCCCGAAGCCCTCGAAGCTTTGGCATGGATGCTCGACTCTGCCAGCCCTATGTCTATGGGGATTCTCCCTGGCTCCGGGATTAATGTATCGACCATTCCTATATTGTGCAAAGCTCTCCAATCGCACGGACTAAAGGAAATTCACCTGAGCGGCGGCGAATGGGTAGATGGTCGTTCTACATACAGACCTGACGGGATGGGGATGGGAGACTGGAGTATTTGGAGAACTGACGAAGAGGCTATCAGAAAAGTGAGAGATTTCGTGGACAGGTTCTGTGCGACGGGGACAGGCAAGGCTTAGGAGCGGTCGTCGAATGTGCTTGTCCCTTATTTCGCTTGTATCATGTAGAACGATCTCCTTTCGGCCTACATAGTTGAAGTGACTGGATTCCTCACGTGACCTGCCGCCTATGTTAATCGACAGAGCGTGGCTGGAGCACTCTCAAAGATAATGGGCATTTTGCCGTCGTCTCCTTCAACACCAGGAAAATTCACTTGAGAGTACAGGGACAGAAGGACAGTACCTCTCGAATGACGATGAAGCGAGAGTTGGATTCTTTGGCTGGTCCAGGAGAAGTTGACCTGGACAGCCCACGGATGAAGCGACGCAAAGAGCTCCCTGCACCCCCAGAAGCGATTCCAACAGCACAACTATCCACGACAACAAACGGCAGCGACGGCGATGCAATTCTTCAAGATGCTGACGGGAGCAACGTCGGCGCAGGCGTGTTGAAGGACCAAGCAACCAAGTTGTGGCAGGCGGTCAAGGATGCAGTCAATAAAGAGTACGTTACAAACCATGCTCGAGCGCCGCTTTACCCAGTTTTTGTTTCTTACCAGTTCTACATATGGCTGATAAACACATTTCAGAGGCAACATATGCTCTCCAGCTTTTATGCGACTACCCTCCAAACGCCATTATCCTGACTACTACAACTTCATCACAAATCCCATCTGCCTAGACGATATCAAGAAAAAATTTGATGAAGACTCGTATTCTTCCCTCGACGATGTTCGGCAGGACTTTGAATTGTGCTTTACCAACGCCAAACGATACAACATGAAGGATAGCCCAATCTGGCTGGATGCCAAGTTTTTGCTCGTCAGTACTTTGTAACGTTTGCTTGCATCTTCACCACTCACTTCCCTTGTACACCTACAGAAACTCACCAACAAGGAGTACACCAGATTAACTGGCAAGAAAGTGAAGAAAAGCAGTAACCATGACGAAAACGGTGAGGAGAAAGCGGAGGGTGAGGGTGACGACGACAAGAGGAAGAACAAACCACCGAATATGAACCGGCTTCTCAAATCAAGGCTTCAGAAGCTTGTGGAAAAAACAGACGAGGAGACGTGAGCCATGTACACTTCTTCATCCAGTTCCGCTTAGTTGGGGACCGCCAGACACCGCGTCCTTTCTGACGTCTTTATGGAGATGCCATCAAAGAAGGATTATCCGTCATACTACAAGCAAATCAAGCGCCCAATGTGTCTCGAGTACATCTTCGTATGTCACAGCACTCTCATGCGAAGTGGCACTTACTTTGAACACAGAAACGGTTAAAACGCAAGGAATATACTACTTCCGAAGAGTTTGCCAACGAGGTCGAACTAGTGTTTTCAAATGCCCTCGAATTCAACCAGGATCATAGCCAAATATGGGAGGACGCTAGTACCCTCCGGGTTAGTTGGCCTGCTGTTGTACTGTCTAAGACTCACTCGTCATAGGATTACTTCCGCCAACTCATGTCCGATCTGCCACCTCCGCATGCCCTCTTGAGGTATGCGAAAACGCCGGGTAAAATTAAGCTGAAAGTTCCGGGTGCGTCGTCCGGCCCAACAACAACTGCGGAGCAGTTGCCGACAGAGCGCTCGGGCACGAAACCTACACAGAACAGCGTAGCAAGTCCCTTGACGTTGCGATTACCAGGTTCTGGCACCGCCGTCAAGTCTCCTGTCCAGACACTCGAATCGTTACCCAAATCAACCCCAAATTCAATCACGCCTGCAGCTGGAGTCCCTGTGGCCCAACCTCTCGCACTAAAGCCTACTCTTGCTCCTGCCCCTGTTCTGGCAACTCTCCCTCCAACTGAAACTTCGCGCGTATCAACCCCTGTTCCTGCACCCGCAACTCTAACAGCTGTGTCATCGTCAAAAGCTAATGCACCCTCTTCTCAAGTTGCGGTTCAACAACAACCTCAGTACTCTTCCGTTCCACAATATATGCACTATCCCAATGCAACATACCACCCAGTAACCCAGCCCATCACCGCTCCAAAACCATCGGCACCCGCAACTGCAACCACAGCACCAACCAATCACCTTCACAACGCGCACTCTGTCTCGAGATCCCCTGCACCATCACTTAGTGGTTACAGGCCCTTGAAGGAGGTCTTCATAACCATGAATCCTCGGGGAAGATCTTTCTGGCTGGACCATCGTGATGGTGTCAGGTCATGGGCTATGAAGCTTAGCCATGGCGAGATATCCCTGTCTGTTACAGAAATCAAATTTTTCGGAGAGGAGGATCGAGATAGTAGCGATGAAGACGCCGACGCCGACGATCTCGAGGAGGAGGAGGAGGAACTGGTACCAAAGAAACGTGGTCGTGGTCGCCCACCCAAGCACTCGAAGGTCAAGGTCAAAACAGTAACAGCAAAGAAATCCGATCTTGTGGGAAAGAAGACTTTGAAGGCGGCCACCCCGTCACGCGAAAGCATTCAGATTGTGTTGAATGGTAAACCCGTCGGTGAGAAACCCGAGCAGGAAGGGGTTTGGGATATGGAGTTGCAGATCGGTGCGAACGTCTTAGAAGTAGGGGAGAAGGGTGGTCATGTCTGGAAAGTGTACTTGGAAAGGGTGGCCACTACTTGATTGGATACCTTCGGGCAATTATAATCCTTCTTCCCTTTCGTCCAGGTATCTAATGGCTTATTACTTAATGGTGTATCCCTTCATTGTAACTGTTACTCTATCAAGACATTATAGTGATTCCATTGTCCAATAAATATCCTCTTGGTTCAGAAGGGATGGGCAAAAGGTAAGTTCAATTTCTAAGTCCCAGTGGTCTGTCATCGTCAGATGCCACAACCTCATCTCTCGAGTCCGACTCATCATCCTCAGCGTGCACCGCGTCCTCAGGTTGGTACACCTGATATCTTCCCGTCCTCTCGACCTCACTCTGCACATACTCCCTGAGCATTACCTCTCTGTTTATGGGGCGGACTTCATACCCTTCCGACCCGCGTCGTACCTTCACCCCCTGATACTCTTCTTCAGGCTCTGTGTCACTCTCTGCAGAGTAGGGTTGGAGTGGGTAGGCATCGTGTTCGAAGTCTGGGTGGTAGGGTGGGAGTGCGGATGTGTATGCTCGAGCGGATGATCGTTCGTCAACAGGCCGTGCGCGTGCATTGGAGGGACGAAGGGAAGGGTTGAAGTCACCGTTTTCATAAGTCCACGGGCTATCAGGGAGCTTGAAGGGGTATTGGTGCTCTAGAGTCGGATCCCTTGGGGGCCATCCCTCAATATCATGGCCTGAGATGACAGGCAAGGCAAACGTCAATTTCTTATACAATTCAGGATGGAACAAAAATGCACCGTAGATACTGACAGGGGCGAAGATGGTTGGAGACATAAAGGCTCCCAACCCATGACTTTCCCCCAGTATCCAGGGCGATGTGGAAAATCCATATCACTCACCAATTCCAATTGACAGCTGGAACTTGAGGCCAGTCCCTGGCGGGACTGTGGGACAACACCAAAGAAGTGGATTGTGACCCAGAATGGAGATCAGGTTCCTCCAAATTCCTAAATCCTATCTGGGAGTCAGTAACCTTTCGCTGGGAATTCTGGGTACATACATAGGGAAATTTGATCTAGCAACGGAATGAGTTGTCGCGGTGCATTCAGACACAAACAGCCCACCTCTTGTATCTTCCCGTTGTATTTAAGTGTAGCAGCCTTGTCTTTCTCCCATCCTTCAATCGTAGTGGTATTGGTGGTCAAGCTGTAGAAGTGATACACACTGCATGCGCACTATCAACCTGAGGTTCTCGTGTCTGACGAAAACAAACCTGAAAGCACCGACAGCAAGAATGACCGGTACTACAAATACGTAGTTCATAATAATGCAGAGGAATTCGAAACCAGACGGATTGTCCTAGACCGAATCAACACGAAGTTTCTAATTGTGGGAAGACTCACATAGAAGCTCCTCATTGTAGCCATAACCCTCCGCGTTACCATGGAAAGGTGGTAGGTGCATGTGACATCCACGTAGAACAGGAAACGAAGAAAATGACCGTAGTTGAAGTGACCAATGCAATTGTTCACCCAAGGGCAGTGGTGATCTGAATCGTCATAAGGAATGTAGGATATTTGCCAAAGAACACCACAAACCCATCCGAAGCACGCATCTAGGTGGGGTAGGTCAGACATGTCCAGCCTATGGGAACGTTTTGACCAACCGATTGCACTGTCTACAGTGATGCGACCTCGGGGGCTTGTATTTTTTACAAGTGCGACAGTATCTGGGCCCTCCCGTGAGCCTCTTGACTTCGTATCCCTCTCCGGCAAGAAAGTCGGGCTCCTGGACGCGACATCAGACAACTGGGAGAAGGGAAGTAGCCAATCTCACCCATCCATCGGGCACCCGACCAGGGTCAGTGAATATGCATAAGTAATAGTTCCACAGCAGCATGAGCGCCAATACACTGCACGACATGTCATGGCGAAGTCAAGCAGGTTGGGAAACGGCATACTTGAATGGGAAGAGCAGCATTACGAGCTCGACGGTCCACTCGCGACCATACCACGGCCATATGATGAATACCTGTGAAGTGAGTACGGGAAATAGTATTAGAAACAGCACGAAGCCGATGATGAGGTAGGCCAAGAGAGGATGCATAAGAGAGTTGCGACACGTCCCAAAGTAGTCATTTGTAGTTTTGCCCCCACTTGCCATGCTACAGCTCCGTGTGCGACCCTCGACGCGACCGTGGAACTCAATACGCTTCGCTTCACAGCTTAGCCAGAACACAACTGACGGCCAGTGTTTGTGTACGTTCTCCCAGACCCTTCCGACTCGTACTGACATCAAGCATCACAGCCGGGAAAACGACGAGGACGGTACCCGGTGCTAGTGGGCACGAGCCCTCTTCCATACTATCGCGTATGTCTCGAATGAATGCACTTGTGGTTCATCTCCACTGAATGTGTTTCTTCCCTCTAGGCTTAAGCGACAAAACACAGTCGAGGATTCGTCGCAACTCTGACACAGAGCAAAAAAGTCTCAACGCACACGTTGACGTCGCGGCTGTTGCACACAGAAAACCACGTCCTCGAGCTACTTCTTTCGTCTCAGCTCGGTCTGCGCAGCAAAGGGATCATGCAGCTGAGAAATGGTTCACAGATGTCCGAGAACTTGACATCGAGAATGTGGACCAGTCCAGTGACCTCAAATCGGAGCCCCGGAGGAAACGCCCGAGGACTGAATTTCCGAAGCAGCATGAGATGAGACCCAGGACAGACCTGAATGCACTGTTTGCTCCCCCTGCTGCTCGTTCTGCCACCTCGTCGCGACTCCAGACAAAGAGAGAACTGGGCGGCGACTACACCAGCTACCTTCCAGATGGATACGCTGATCCGTATCGGCTTCCTATAGACTACGCTCGCTTGGTCCTCGGCCGAAACAAGCACATACCCTTGAATGCGCAAACTGGTGCCTTGAGCATCATCGAGGAAGCGATTCGGGGAAGAAGAACCAGGCACGGTATGTAGGCTGCTACTTTGATACTCCACTTGGCTCTGATTGCTTTCCTTTGACTGACAAACCCTGCCATATAGTTGTTTAGACGTCGTGCATCTCGCTCAGTACTTTCCTTCACCATCAGTAAATTGAAATAAACTTAAAATACGAGAAAACTACGGTTGCGAAGAAATCTGCTCAGGCTGTAATGTAGGCGCTGGCGAGTGCGTGGGTGATGGGACAGAAAGTTTAGTGAGGCTTTTGGGCCCATCACTGACAATCGTCGGTGAACGTGGCCGAATCCATTCCGGAAGCTCGAAGTCCCTC
>JBBPNW010000904.1:0-12357 GCA_038091115.1 Rubroboletus rhodosanguineus
TACCACATACCTATAGAAAATGTATAGTGTAGTCACTGAAGAAAAGACTACACTACTAGTGTCCAAAATAAGGTATGCTTAAGTAAGCTACTGATGATGAAACCCATACAAGATGAGTTTCCAACAATCAATCCGTCATCGAGATGGGTTTTTGAATTTTGATGATCCATCTGATGATTGGGGAGAATCCAACAGTCTATCCGTTCCATCTGCTTCCTCTTTCGCTTTTGCATCTTCCTACTCATGTCTTCCACCTCTTTCTATTGGACCACTGGCTCCTTCTTCAGACTATTTGTTTCTTTCTTCTACACAAACCATATTGAATCCGGATGTTATTTCCGCTCTTTCATCCATTTATTCTTATGATCCAGCATTGCATGTAGGAATTATTCCATATTAGGTATCTACTGATTACATAAGTGATACTTACATCGGACCTAAATACCTTTCGTACTACTCAGTGACTAACTGAGTATTCTATAGGTTATGAGCCCCGCCTGCACTCAGTAGCTCAAGTTCACTCACCAGGATTTCATCAAAAATGCCTCATTATAAAGTCGAACTCGATGACGGCATGAAAATTGAAGTCTCAAGTCTCAACGGTCACGATTGGTCAGCCTACCACGAGAAGTTACTCTGGACAGCGCACAAAGCTCGAAGAGTGATGCCAGAAGCTATCTACACTACAGTACTAGCCATTATCAAAACTGGTCTAAGGCCCCAAAACCGTCATGAGCAAAATTGCCTTTCTTTTTGGCAGTTGGAAATAGTCAAACAACTCGGCCAAACAGAAGTCCCACAGCGCAAGAAAGTCGTAGCGCAGCATCTGGACAAAGTCACGGAGCATGTGAATGGAATGGACAGCATAAGCCTTGCAACTCAAGCAAGCAGCCTTAATGACTCAAGATCCTTCATTAAACTCACCAAACCCCACGAAAACGCATTGAAAATCAAGCGAGGGGGTGAGGCGAATGGAATAGAGATCAGTCAGAAACCCCGAACGGCAACCCAGCAGGTCAGCGACACAACCACTGACATTGTGAACCCCGATGTGACATGCGCAGGGCCCACAAGGCCAGTGGACGGAACACCGAACCCACTTGGTGACCGAAACGAGGATTTCCGAGTTGCGCACCAATGCGCAGGCCACGGAAATGGCACCCAGAGGCGTGAGGAAGCACACAGGAGCTGAAACATCGCTCAGATGTGTGAGGAAGCACATGGAAAGGGAGAGGCTACCCGGTCGCACCGCAAAGTGTCGATCCACAGGGAGAGTGGTGATGTGAAGGCAAAAGCACAGGCGAAACCAGTAGTGAAAGTGTAACAAAGTGACAATTTCTTTTCCTTGATCTTATCTAATCTTATCTTATCAAGCCACGTGATTATCTAATCTCACAACATAGACGTGGACTTGTAACATTTCTTTCTCTTTCTCTCGCGCTCACAGATGCTTATATTCACGTTCTCACGAGATCTCATCTCATTCTCACATTCATTACCATATGTATTTCTTTTCATTTCTGTCTATGCTTCCATTCCACTCCCACGGTAATCACCGTGTTATGCTTCTCTTCCATTCTGCCACACCGTGTGTGTGCAGCACGTACTTAATTCCCATTATCATATGTCCACATGTAGTAGTGTACAGCTTGGTCTGTGCGCATTATGCCAGACTATATAAACCCCAAGGAACTACTGAATGTCCTCCAGTTTAGTTCTCTTGGTTCTTCTCTTGAGATAAAGTTCCTTCCATAAGTTCTCTTCCTAGTATCTAGTGATAAGCCTAGGATCCCTTTGGTATAGGATCTTTAAGGTTGTTTCATTAGAACTAAACTCCTACATCCTACTCTTATCTACTAGACTCAAAAGTCAACCTCGCAGAAAGACAAGTGCGTCGTCAAAGTCAAGGAGCGCATCTCACTCGAGCTAAAGACTTGCTCAGTGCTGCTCATCCCTTACCGTACTTCCTCGCCTACACTAACTGCCCTTGACCGAGCTTATGCTTGCATCAGCGAACTAAGAGACCGACTAGCCCGTCTGAACGAAGACTTATGGCATAGTAACGAGAACTTCTTGAGAGCGGAACCCTCAGAAGTAGGGAGTGTAAGAGGAACCCTTGACAGAACCCCGTCACCATTCGACATCGCCTTAGGGGTAGTGAACCACAAGTTCTTCTCCTTTGATCTAAACGGCGAATACCCGCCAGAAGTTTATCTTCCTCTAGTCAAGAGAGGAACTCCGTTAGAAGTAGACCAGGAGTCCGCTCTTTTGGATTACAAGACAGAGATTGACGAGGCCGAGTTTGATCCAAACGACTTGCCACCTGCGCCACCTGTCAATGCATCAGCAGTAGAAGAACTGCCCACTGCTGAAGAACGGGAGTTATCGCCTTACGTAGGCACAGATTTTACAAGAGTTGTCGAAGAAGGACATATTCCTCTTCTCAACCTCAAAAGGAAACAATAGGTCGAGGTAGTAATACCTGTCAAAAGGACAAAAGTCGTCGAAAGGAAAAGGATTATTCGTCTTAGACCTACAGATGACGAAAAGATTACGGCAAAGGTCTTACGCCTGCGCCACACCCTTCACCTCTGTAAACGCTTCAGGGAATAATTACTTTCATACCAATATCATCCTTCCTTTTCTTTCACAATGTTGCAAGCTTTCATTGACGCATGGGGAGCTGGAAACACGGCATCAGGCCAACAACAGAATGACGCTTTGATAGCAGAGTTCGTCTCATTCCAGCAGTTGATCTCCATGATGCAAGAAAGAATGGATGCCCAACAGCATCAACTTAATCAAATTGCAAATGACATCACTGCAATAAGGGGAAACGTTGCACCCCCACAACAAGTACAAGCAGCACCGGCTGCTCTACCACCGGCACAAGGAGGGGGAGGATTTTCTCGCAAGATAGAGATATTCTCCGACCCTGGCTCATATGATGGGTCAAAAGCAAAGTTTGAAGAATGGTGGGCAAAGATTTGTGCCTGGCTTGATCTTAATCGGGCACACGTACCCCCACACTCTTACAATGCAGTAGTTGCAGTCTTGTCCTGCTTAGAAGGCAAGAATGCAGGGCACTTCGCCCAAACAAGGCTAGCTCAAGGCCCAAGCTATATATGGGCAACATTAGTAACTGAAATTGAGAGTCTCTTTCAGTCTACCAACCAGAAAGATTGGGCGAGAAATCAGCTTGAAAATTATAAACAAGGAACTCTCCCAATCGACGATTACATCGTCAAATGGCAAGCCCTGTTCTTTCAGGCACAAATAGATCCAACACATATGATTACGCTGTTGGAAAGGAATGTCCACTCCAACATTATAAAAAGAATATTTGAAACAGGAGCAAGGTCAACAAACGTGGACGCGTATCTCACAGAGATTCACGAGGTTGGCAACAACATGCAGGCCTTCCGCTACGTAAATTTGGGCTTCCAGAAGACCCAAAACTCTGGAATATCGCAAAAAGACCCTAACGTGATGGATATCAGGGCCACAACTACAGGGTCGTGTTACAACTGTGGCAAGTCTGGCCACACGGTCAAAGACTGTAAACAGACAAAGGTGCAGTGCCCTGACTGCAAATGGTTAGGAGGGAAACACAAGTTTTCCTGCAAGAAGGACAAGAAAGTCCGAAAGGTGGCCCGCAAGGTCAAAAAGGAGCAGTCTTCAGACTCAGATTCAGACTCCGACGCTGGAGCAACGTCCTGGGAAGACGATAAAAGCACCACCAATTGGGTCAAGGCAACTAAAGGAATGTCATTTGAAGAGGCCCACACGTTCTTTGCCGACGCTTCCAAAGGCAAGAAGGGAAAAGGCAAGGCCTAAGATCCAATCTGGGTGGATCGAAGGCGAAAATAGAAAAACAAAGAGATAGGTTTGATAATCTAACTGTTGATGACACAGGTGTTGATGAATCGACGGTCATTTCTTCTTCTCATATGTCGGGAGCGTCTCTTATGAGCGCGGCTGGGACGGTAAAACCAGTGCTTAATTATCCTAAACAAAAAGAAAAAGAGTTTCAAATCCCAGACGATATATATGTTCACAACGTGAAGACGAGTAATGAAATCCTCGTTCCTTTATACGTTGCTTCCCAAGATGCTCCGAACGACTTCACAAAGCTAGAAGCGTTGCTCGATTTGGGAGCCAATACTATATTTATCGATAAAATGTGGGTGAAGAAAGCAAAACTTCCCCTAAGAAATTTACGAAACCCAATTGTGGTGTTTAATGTTGACGGCACAAAGAACTCCGCTGGTCACATCACGCATTTGGCAGATATTATTATTGACTTTAAGGGTCACAAGGAACGTGTTACCGCTGAGGTTACAGATCTCGGACAGAATTCCCTGATCCTTGGCTACACATGGCTCAAAAGGCATAACCCAGAGATAGATTGGACTACGGGCTCAGTAAAGCTTAACCGATGCCCTCAGCATTGTCACATGTTACAAGACAAGTCTGTTGTAGTTAGCAAACATCAAGTGGCTATGCTACTGCTTACTTAACCATTTTCCTTATTTTCGTCTTTGGTCTTTAGCTACACCTCAGTGACTTACTACCAAGTACACTGAGGTAAGACCTATCCATACTACCCATTACAACCATTCTAACTATACTGTAGCTTACTTGCTGCTACAGGTAATACATAGTGACTTACTACCAAGTACACTGAGCTTACTTGCTGCTACAGGTTATGAGCCCTGCTCATTGACTAATTTGCACAAATACAGAGCACTCACATTCGACCGGAAAATATGTCCACTACAAAGCTAGAAGAGGAATCGTTCTCCTGACTTGGGATCCCAAAGCTAGATGCAGCGGGAAAGGATTGGGTTTCGTGGAAATTCAAACTTGAATTAGCCGTAGGTGGAAAAGGACTATCCGGATACCTGAGCGGTACAAAACACATGCCAACGGACCCAGCAACCAATCACTCTCCAGCATGGACTCCACAAACACCCGATGAAATTAGGGAAAAGGAAGAATATGAGGAGAAGCAAGAAAAATGGATTCAACAGGACAGCTATGTCCGACACATCATCTCTGTCACAATCCCTACTTCCGTCCTCATGACCATGGTATCGCTGGACACCGCCTGCGAGTTCTACATGGCACTTAAAGACCGCTTCAATAATCGGTCAATAGTCGTTAGTGCTGAATGGCGTCGCCAACTAGGAGAAATAAAGTTAAAAGACAATGGTGATGCTTGGACTCACCTTGACAAAATGAATTCCATTTGTGCAGAACTCGTGTCCATGGGCAAACCCATCTCTAACGACGATTATTTCAATATGGTGTTCACCTTGCTTCCCCACTCTTACAATCCCACTCTGTTGACCATATCAACAACTATGAGATTAAGCAATCGAGCCTTATCTATAGACGACCTCACCAGCACCATACTTGATGTCTATGATCAACTCGTCTTGCAAGGGGGAAGGTCAAAACAGAAGGACAGCGACGATGTCGCACTTGCAGCCGACTCATCCAAAAAGGGGAAGGGGTGTCGACCGAGATTCACTGGCAGCTGAAACAACTGTGGCTGGGAGGGTCACAGAGAACGAGACTGCTGGGAGGAAGGTGGTGGAAAAGCCAGCCAAGCTCCCAAAGAATGGAAACCTAGGGGGAAGAAACCGCAGTCAGATTCAAAGGACAGCGCAAAGGAGACAAAAACACCGCAGGCACATGCAAAGATTGCTGCAACATCCGAACCAGATGGCGTATGGCTAGCAGACGGACACACTGAACCCACTGCCACATCTTCATTCTCCTATGCGATGCTCACTCAATCGTCTACCGTCGAATTGTACGACAGTGGTGCCTCACAGCATTTCTCTCCACACCGAAAACTCTTCTCCAACTTCGTACAGATCCCCCCTAAACCAATCACCGCCACTGATAATCGAACGTTCCATGCAATTGGTCGCGGAGATCTACCCATTGAAGTACCAAACAGAAAAGTCAATACGCGCATTATATTAAAAGATGTGCTATACGCACCGTCAATGGGTGTAACACTCGTATCCATCAGCAAATTAGCTGAGGCCGGATACTCTATCCTATTCCGCAATTCGGTCTGCAGGATCTTCGACCCCCAAAGGCATCTAACGGGCGAGGTGTCCATCAATAATGGCTTATATAGAGTCAGACACTGGGCGAACCCCTTTGCAGGTAGTGCAGGTGGAAAGGAGACACTCACGATGACTGAACTCCATGAACGGCTATCCCACCTAGCGCCAGCAACGATCTGTGAAATGCTTGCAAAAGGAATGGCAGACAGTATTACTCTTGACCCTGAACACGAAACAATGGGTCAGTGCGAGTTGTGCGAATATGGAAAAGCAATCCGCAAACCCATCGGGAAGGTTCGCGAACCCCAACGCTGTGAACGGTTTGGTGATGAAACCCATACTGATGTTTGGGGGCCCTCAGATGTCCAAACTCCTGGGCACAAGAAGTACTACGTGTCCTTTACAGACGATCACATGCGTTATATGCATGTTTACCTGCAAGCAGCCAAGTCAGATACCTTCAACTCCTACCGGACATACATATGAGGCATGGGCATGAACACAGCACAACACCGTTCTTAAACAGTTGCACTCAGATTGTGGTGGCGAGTACCTGAGCGACAAATTCACTCATCATCTGAAAGCTCAAGGAACTGAACGAAAGCTCACCACCCACGATACACCACAACACAACGGTGTCGCCGAGCGACTCAACCGTACTCTCCTTGAACGAGTACGCACGGTCTTGCATGCATCAGGACTCCCAAAACATCTATGGGGTGAAGCATTAGCGCATGTGGTCTGGGTTAAAAACCGTACTGCCTCGTGTGTTCTCAACGGCAAGACCCCCCACAAACTCCTAACCGGTCAGCGTCCAAATCTGTCCAACTTGCTGATATGGGGGACCCGTGTTTGGGTGCACGATGACACTGGCTCGAAACTGGATATGCGCGCGTGAGGGCCACTGGGTAGGCTATGACACTGAGAGTAGTGCTCACCATATCTATTGGGAGGGCCATGTCACTGTCGAGCGCAACGTCTCATTTGAGAAACGAGAGCTGGCAATTGTTGAGCTTGAGGGCGTGCAGGTCGAGAGAGAACGACAACCATCTGCAAATGCGCCAGCCACTCCACTGGATCCTCCCAACATGTTGTCCTGACAACCGGCGCCTGTGCAATCTGTTCGCTGATCAGCTCATACACGCACAGAATTGACTTACCTGCAGATGATACAAGACGGCCTAGGGATGCACGGTGGTCGTGAAGGCGAGCCACTTTTCCCTCGAGGTCTCCAACCGGTCAGAGAAAATCGAAGGGAAGAGGGAGACAAGGAAATGTCAGCCAAAACCGGCGACATGGAGGGACTTGAGCCATGAACCATCGATGAAGCACAGAAACGGCCGGACTGGCTGCAATGGGATGATGCGATAACGGCTGAGTTACAAAGCCTCCATGACGCTCACACCTGGGATGTCATACCTCGTCCACCAAAGCCTACCAACGTTGTCGACTCCAAATGGGTCTTCAAGATAAAGAAAAATGCAGCGGGCAAGATCAACAAGTACAAAGCCCGACTCATAGCGCGCGGTTTCACTCAAGTCCACGGCGTCGACTACTACAACACTTACACTCCCGTTGCGTGCCTCACCTCCATCCAACTCCTCCTAGCTGTCGCCGCATGCCACGATTGGGACGTGGATGTATTTGACTTTCACAGTGCCTTCCTTAACGGAAAACTGGATGACAACGAAGTCATCTTTATGGAGTTACCCCCGGGTTTTAACAAGCATGGCCAAGACCTCGTCGCACTACTATGGGTCGCACTCTATGGCTCCAAACAGGGCGCCTTGAAATGGTACCAACGTTTGTGTAAGACCTGAGGTGAACTTAACCTCCATCGCACTGAAGCAGACTGGGGAGTCTTCGTAGCTAAAATTGGCCAGGACCTGTTAATCCTAGCATCGCACGTTGACAACTGCACTGTGACCGGAAGCTCGAAAGCGCTCGTCAAAGCGTTCAAAGAGGAAATAGGTTCCCACTTCAAGATTACGGACCTAGGACCTATTAGCTGGTTACTAGGAATGAAGGTCACGCGCGACCGAGATGCCCGCACAATATCAATCCCGCAGGAACCATACGTTGAGGCGATCCTCAATAAGTACAACTTCTCAGACACTAAGCCTGTCTCCATCCCCATGGACCCAAACCTTCAATTGACGAAATCCCAGTCGCCTAAGTCCGCTGCAGAGGCAGCCAAGATGAAACAAGTCCCGTTCCGAGCAGTGCTTGGTTCGCTAATGTACCTGGCGGTTGGTACCCAACCAGATATCGCCTTTGTCGTTTCAACACTTGCCCAATTCACGGAAAACCCAGGTTTGGCCCCCTGGGAAGCGCTAAAACACGTTTACTGCTACTTGCTGGGTATGAAGAAGTGGGCACTTACCTACGGGACAGAGACGAAGGGCCTTATTGGCTACGCTGATGCCGATGGCGCCTCACAAGAGCATCGCCATGCAATATCAGGTTACGCTTTCAACCACCGAGGCGGAATATGTGGCATCCACCCATGCCACAAAGGAAGCCCTCTGGCTTCGCCGACTTATTGCCGAAATCTTTCAACCTCTTGACCGCCCTACACTACTCTACAACGATAACCAGTCCGCTATCGCTCTTACCAAAGACAGCAACTACCATGCCCGAATGAAACATATCAGAATACAATACCATTTTATTTGCTTTTCGATTTCTGACGGTTCTATCCATTTATCATATTGCCCTACTGATAGTATGATTGCTGATACCCTTACAAAGGCACTCCCTTCTGTTAAGGCTAAGCACTTCGCTGCCGAACTTGGACTTCGCTCCTTTTGAGGGGGAGTGTTGTAGTTAGCAAACGTCAAGTGGCTACGCTACTGCTTACTTAACCATTTTCCTTATTTTCGTCTTTGGTCTTTAGCTACACCTCAGTGACTTACTACCAAGTACACTGAGGTAAGACCTATCCATACTACCCATTACAACCATTCTAACTATACTGTAGCTTACTTGCTGCTACAGGTAATACATAGTGACTTACTACCAAGTACACTGAGCTTACTCGCTGCTACAAAGTCTGTCTTCCTCCGGCTAGTGGAAAAGGAAGAGCTAGACCTACAATATCAAATGCAAGTGACGCTTGAGAGATTAGAGATCTCTGTCACTGATAAAAACAACGTAAAAGAAGAAAAGAAACTCACGGAAGCTGATCTAGTTCCAACGGCTTACCACAACTATTTAAAAGTTTTCAGTAAAGGAGAGAGCGAACGGATGCCGATCCGAAAGCCCTGGGACCACACAATTGACATGAAAGAGTCATTCATGCCAAAGAAAGGCTGATTGATACCGCTCAGTCCCATGGAGCAAGAAGAGGTTACGGCATTCATAGATGACCAGCTCAAGAAAGGGTATATTAGACCCTCTAAATCTCTGCAAACAAGCCCCGTGTTCTTTGTGCCTAAGAAAGATGGCAAGAAGCAGATGGTCCAAGACTACTGCTATCTAAATGAACACACGGTTAAAAATAATTATCTGCTGCCATTCATTGGTCAGCTTGTTGATAAGCTCAAAGGAGCTAAATTATTCACAAAAATGTATCTATGATGGGGATACAACAATGTCCGCATAAAGAAAGGAGACGAATGGAAGGCAGCTTTCGTTTGTTTCCGCAGAGCGTACGAACCCCTCGTGATGTACTTCAGGCTGTGCAATAGTCCCGGAATGTTCCAAGCGATGATGAATGAAATCTTCGCTGATATGGACAATGTGGTTGTTGTTTACATTGATGACCTAATGATCCTTATGAAAATGGATAACCAGGAGGAACATGACAAGATCGTATGCGAAGTTCTGCGACGTCTTGAACAAAATGACCTCTTCATGAAACTGGAAAAATGTATGTTCTCTAAGATGGAAGTCGATTTCCTCGGCATGATCGTGGGAAAAGACGGTATCCGCATGGATGATTCAAAAGTTAAAGCTATTTTGGAATGGCCCGCTCCCACGAGCGTTAAAGGGGTTAGAAGCTTCCTTGGCCTTGCCAAATTTTATAGACGCTTCATCAAGGACTATGCGCAAGTCGCACGTCCGCTTAACGATCTTTTGAAAAAGGACATCAAGTTCGAATGGACTGAGTCCCAACAATATTCCCTTGATGTATTAAAAGAAAAATTTACCACTGCACTAGTCTTGGCATATCCAGATAACGACTGCCAATTCCGTTTAGAAATGGATGCATCAGATTACGTGACTGGAGGAGTGCTTTCACTATTTAAGAACAACAAATGGCACCCTGTTGCCTTCTCTTCATACTCGATGTCACTGGAAGAACGAAATTATCCGATTGCTAACAAAGAGATGTTGTCCATTATTTGCGCTTTAGAAATCTGGCGCCACTATCTAGAAGGAGCAAAGTTCCAATTTGAAATATGGAATGATCACGCCAACCTTCAGTATTTTATGAAGAGTCAAGATCTGAATCGACGCCAAGCACGTTGGTATCAGTGGCTCACACGCTTTAATTATGCATTTGTCTACAAGGCAGGCGCTACTAACATAAAAGCCGACGCACTTAGCCGACAAGAAGACCACGCCCAAGGGATCGAAGACGATAACAAGGGCATTATTATGATCCCGACAGAGCGAGTACGAACCCAGACCAGGGTTGAAATTCACAATGAAGGTGAACAAATACTAAAACTCATCAAGGCGAAAACATATTTGCTTAAAGAGAGCGAAATCGCCACACTCTGCCAAGAGCACAATATGTGCAAGGTAGATGAAGTGCTACTTCGGGACGATAAGATCTATGCTCCTGAAGATGATAACATAAAAATGAAAATCTTACGAAACTGCCACAACTCTCCAGTCGCTGGTCATCCAGGTCTCACTAAAATGCTTGACCTTATAGAAAGAAGTTATTGGTGGCCCAAGATGGTCTCATTCATTCACGATTATCTATCTCGTTGCAACAGGTGCACACGAATGAAAACAGGGAACCAGCCCCCAGCTGGAAAGCTAAACCTGCTTCTTGTCCCTAACGGGCCATGGGAAGATATTTCAGCCGATTTTACCACAGATCTGCCACCCTGTCAGGGATACGACTTGATCCTAGTGGTTGTTGATCGGTTCTCGAAAGAGACAGTATTTATCCCCATGAAGAAGACTGCTACGGCGTTAGACACTGCCAAGCTCTATCTTCATAACGTATGGAAAAACCATGGTTTACCACGGTTGATTGTATCAGACCGCGGACCACAATTCACCTCAGCTGTGATGCAAGAAGTATGCACATGCCTTGGTATTAAAAGTAAATTATCTATGGCTTTCTACCCTCAAACGGATGGCCAAACGGAGTGCATGAATCAGGATCTCCAGCAGTATCTCTGCCTCTTCTGCGCCGAAAAACAAGATCAATGGGTTGATTGGTTACCAGTCGCTCAGTTCTCATACAACTGAAAAGTTCACACGAGTTCTAAGAAAACCCCTTTTGAAGTATCATGCAATTATGTCCCCAGGATGGGAATTGAACAGCGTGTTGGAAAGGCACCAGCTGCTGACCAATTTGTCAATAAAATGGCAAATACTTTAGAAGAAACTAAAAATAATCTATTAAAGGCTCAAGAGCGAATGGAAGCTCAAGCCGATAAACACCAAGCCAATGCTCCAGTATATTCACCAGGCGACAAAGTCTGGTTATCTACAGAAAATTTGTGTTTGCCACGTGCATCAAAGGAGCTCACCGAGAAGTTTATCGGACCTTTCGCAGTAGTGCAGATGGTTGGCACCAATGCCGTTGAGCTGAAATTACCAAAGTTGATGAAAATTACCCGGTTGTGAACATTCCTCGTGTAAAACCATGTAAAGAAAGATTAATGGATCAACCTGTGGTTGCACCTGGACCAGTCGAAGTTACGGAAGATCATGATGTCAAATGGGAAGTCGATTACATAGTCGACTTGCATTTGAAACGCAGAAAGCTCGAGTATCTCATCCATTGGCAAGGATATTCAGACGAGGACCACACATGGGAACCCACAGAGAATCTGAAGGACGTGCTGGACGCTATCAAAGAATTCCACTCTCTGCACCCCAATGCACCTCGAAAGTTATCTATGACTTTTGCCCAATTCAAGGGCTTATTTAATCCTTACGTCAACTTCATGGAGGCCGGACCTTCCGAACAACACCTATGATCGCCTGGAAGTCAATCCCTAGAAGGGGGGTAGTGTAACGAAGTGACAATTTCTTTTCCTTGATCTTATCTAATCTTATCTTATCAAGCCATGTGATTATC
>JBBPNW010000905.1:0-12343 GCA_038091115.1 Rubroboletus rhodosanguineus
CAGGTCTATGGGGCATGAACATCCACGTGCCAGGACAAGATACATCGGTACGTCCCCATGCACCCCTTGGACGATAACACGTGGGAACCACCACCATGTTTTAACAGGAGGGTTATATATGGTTCTGTTCCATCGTCGCCGGGCTCGCCGCGTTTGCGCTCGTCGGGGGGTACACGACCTATCGCTTCCTAGTTCGACGCTAAAGCGAGAACCGTGGGAGGGTGAGAAAGGAGAACGGGGAGGCAGACCAGGTCGGAGGGGAAACGGAGCGTCACTTCTGGGGCATTCTATTCTATTCTATTCTATTTCATTCCAAGGGGGGGGGATCAACGATCCTTTTTTTCCTTTTTATTCCATTTTTTGAATGTCACTTTCTCGCCCCCTCGGCATTTCTTTTGCCGCTTCTACCCCCTACCCGCCACCATACTATGTTTGCTCTCATGAAGAACTTGTTCTTGCCCACTCTTTTTTTTTTCCTCGCAGCATTTTTGCAAGTAGCCCGACGTCGCATCGCACTTTAAACGACACTAGAATCCAAGAGACCAGAGGAAACGAAATCATGGAGGGAAAGAAAGGAAGACGGCCGGTCCGTTTGGGTCCGGACACACGCACGCACGTCGCCATCTTACTTTTCGCAGTCCACATGTTTTCGATAGATTTTCGTTTGCTTTACTCAGAAATCACGAGATATGAATATACGAATATACGTGAGCGCATGGGAACACGAGGGGGGGTGTATGTAGGAACGAAGAGGAAGAAAAACGAATCCGGGCAAACAAAGTGACACGAGAATCGTCAAAAAAGACGGGACGGACTACTCGTACAATGAAAGGATGAAGGGGGAGAATCATACGAGAGAACAACAAGCCTGTTTGAAGACCAAGGAAAAAAGAAAAGAAAAGTTGACAACACACAAGGAGATATGATCCACACTCGGGGCGGGACGAAAACGGCACGCCCGACTCTATTTCTTGGGTAAAACAAGCTTGATGGAGCGCATCGGTGGAGTATTCGAATGCCTGGACATTGACCCAGACCCCGACCCCGACCCCGACGGGAGAGGTGGTGGTGGTTGCAGTGGTGGAGGCGGCGGCGGCGGCGGCGGCGCGGTGCCGTATGGCACGGACGAGGGTCGTGGCGAGGGCTCGGTGTCGACAGGTGACACAATCATCGCGAGTGAGGGCGAGAGTGTTTGTTGCATCGCACGCGCAGGTACCGACGCAGGTGGCAGCACTGGCGTCTGCGGATGGCGTCGCGCTTGCTTTGGCGATCGCGAGCCCGATGCCGAACCCGAACCCGAACTAGGCGCAGAGTGACCGTGGGGGACATCCGGCGGCGTAGGCGAGTCGTCAACGAATTTACGTTTCTTCCCGCCGTGCGGGGAAACGGGAAGTGGTGCGGGGTGTGGCAGTTCTGGCGCTTCCGAATGGCGAGAGGCTGCAGGGGTAGGGGTGATACTGTGCCACTGGTTCGACCAAGGTGGTGGAGGCGGGACGTGATGGCCATTAGACGGCTGTCGCGCGAGCTCATATACGGGCGTGGGTGGCGTCGGTAACGGCAACGGCGAATGATGCGGATGAGGGTGCCGATGGTGATGACTTGATGAGGGTCCAGGATCTGCAGATCGAGGCATGGATGGCATTGGCAAGCCACGTTGAGGTAGTGCACCGTTGGCGCCCTCAGGCTGACCAGGCGTGAACCGTATAAGTTCGACAAACAGCGTTTGAGTGTATGGCGAAAGCATCTTGGTGTATACAACATCTTTGCTGAAGCTGTCCAACATGGCACCCGTATTCACATACGTATCCGGGTCCTGGTTATCTGTAGGATGCAGTTAGATTATTTTTTTTTTCCGAAAAATGAAACACTAGGATAAAACTAACCGATATGTCTCACCCGTACTTCTGAATAAATGTACGGTCGATTCTTCCGCAAACAACACAGTGGGCACATGAATCGACTCTGATGTTGTCCCATAGCTGCATCGACGGGGAAGAACACACACCCGGCATGGTACCGCTTGTTACAGAGCTCGCATTCCACTGTCGGGTAGTGGAGCAGGTATGGCGTGCGGCCTCTGCATATACACCGCGTCCCATCGAGCCAATCATTGTCAATGTCCTGCCCAAACGTAAACCGTGGCCGTCTCCGCTTCCGGACACGAACCGGCGTCGGTTGGCCGGCGAGTATGCGATGCAAGCCAGCGAGGTCGAGACCAAACGACACCTCTCGCGAAGGCGAGACCGCAAACTGGATCTTGTACAGCTTCCGCATATAATGGCGCACCTGTGGGATATATTCCGAGCGTTGGTTGCCAGGTTGAGAGGCGAATGTCAAAAAGTGTCCAATCACTGAAGACAGGCGATCGACACGATGCACGATGATCTCCAGCTGCTTCCATGCATCCGAGTAATTCTTGGTGATGTCGGGGGCAGAGAGAAGGATTTGGGGTAGAAAGCAAAAGTGCCAGCTTCGTTCCTTGTGAATGGCACCGTTCCAGTGATGATGATCGCAGAATGGACACGATCCACCATTGGCAGCGCAGACACCATGGAATCGTGCAAAGCAGTGATCGCATTGTACAGCATCGGATTGTGTACCGGGAGGTGGTGGTCGAACGGGTGCCGTGCAGATACACGTGAAATACTCGTCATGTGGGGGGAGATCATCTTCGGGTCTTGTAGACTCGATGACGTCTTCAAGGATCGCCTGACCATGAGCACAGCCATGCTGGGGACAATACCACGGCAAGTCCTCCAGCCATTTTTGATGCAAGGCGAGCTGCGCATCAAGCTTTTCAAAAATGGGCAAAGAGAACATCAAGAGATGTTCTCGGGCATACGTCCTCCACTTCTTCATCATGTCAAAAATGTCTGTCTCGTCCCGGTGCTGATAACGGTTTCGCAAAATCGCCTCGCAGCGGTTCTCGAGGTCGAGCGCAAACTCCGCAGTCTGTTTGAGATCTCGAATGGCAGGAATACTAAAGTCCTTCTCTGCGCGAGCCACAAATCTCATTACTTCCGACACCTTCGGCTTCGGGCCTTCGCTATCCGGTAACAACCACGTTTTTGCCTGCTTCTCGAAGTCCTTGGCCTTGTTCCGAGCGGAAAGCAGCCGGTCATAAATCGTGATGTCGACAGGGACGGTGGGATCTATCTCGAAAAATTCGTCAAGCTCCTCGACCGTCTTGTACGGTTGATCGAGGACATGTCTTGCCCTCTCTCCCCAGTCGTCACCAGCGCGCTGTCTCGATTGTAGTGTTTCGACGAATCTGTTGTCCTCGCCAAGATTGCAGGATCGAGCACGTGTGAGGAGGCTGCGAACGTCTTCCAACGTCGTGGAGCTGTCTTCTGCTTTTTCCTCGAACTCCCTCAGGAGCTGCTCACGTGACACGATCTTCTCGACTTCAAAGATTTCTTCGAGGTAGACGTTGACAGAAGAAGCCTCCATGAGCAGTCGGTCACATTCATTGATAAACGTGTCACGACCACCGAGAGAACCCCCATCCTTGAGCAGTGTCGCAGCCTTGCGTTGAATTTCCTCCGACTTGTCCGCCAACCCCCGTAGTAGCCCGATCTCTGGAGTGTCGAAACCAAGCGTTTGTACCTCCTTTAGCAAAGCGTAAAGATCCTCCAGACTTCGGTCTGGTCTGTCGCCTGGGTCCCGGTCATCGAACGCAGGGCTGTTGACTTCGTGAAGCGGAGGGCGACCACGTGAACGGCGAGAACGTTTGCGACTTTGTTTACGGATGATAAAAGTGTTGGCAGCGTCGAGCCACTCATTGGCACGATTGACGCATTTTCTGAGTGAAGCCAACTCGGGCAAGGGGTGATTTATCCGTTCCCCCTCGGCGAGGATTGCCCGAATGGAGCGGAGTGACGGAATGTCACTCTCTGTCAAAACTTTCTGAAGCTTGGCCTTCCACGTGGCCGGAACAGCTGCCCGATCAGCCACCTTGACAAGGCTTTCTTGCAAGTCCACATCCGAGCACCGCAGCCTCAACACGTGCTGGTTTACGGGATGATCACACAGATGCTTCGCATGCTCGATGCAGACCACCTCGCTCTTGCAGTGGCAGGTGACTTGCGAGAGATAGCAGAAGACCTTGCAGTAGACGCACTGGTACTGGTCCTCGGGTCGGTCCTCTTCTTCGAGCCGTTCCACCAAACCAAGGGTCCTAGCGACTTGGCGTGATCCCAGTTCGCGTTCGGTCATTTCCCTCAGGCTCGGCTCCAGCCTAAAAGCGGACATAATCAGCGGGGAATAACAGGACACGCCTGCACAAATGATGACTCACCACAACGCCGTCTTGATGGACGTCGACTGTTGCGTGATGGTGACCAAAAGCTCGTCGTGAGAGAACACAGGTAATTTTCTGTGCTCTCTGTAACGCTGCACACAGTCGCGGCCGTAAGGCAACCAATCAGGAAGCGCGAAGTTGACGGCCTCGTTGAAGTTAAGCTAGAGCCGCACAAAATCAATACTATATGAATGATCAATCGCGTGTAAAACGTACCCCATGATTAAATCCTGCATGATACGCCTTCGGGAAAGTGATGACAAATTCACCTGCACGTTGGTTGCATGCGTACACGCGGACCCCGGCATCGGTGAGACGCTTCGGGTTCATCAATGTTACGAGCTGAAAAAGGAGATCTGGCTGTGCTTCGAACAGATCCGGCGCCTCGCTCTTGATCGCGGCTTCGAATTTTTCTGCATCTTCTCCTGGGATGCCGTACCAAGTCTTTGTTTCCCCCCAATGTTCTATATGTATATGAATATGGTCAATCATGTCACCGTTGAAATGAAACGAAGACGCGACACCCACGGAAGTTGATGCTGTACGTATAATGATCCTACGCAAGCCGCATCACGACTGCGGCCTTAATAACAGGGGGTGGCGAATGCTTACCTCGTTGTGCCAACAGAAAGTGGAAAATACCATTCCTACGTAGGTCCATGGCACGGTCATACCCGAGATGTCCGATTTGATGAATCGCAAGAGGGAATCCGATAGAATGGGCATGTTGTTCAGATTCCAAGAATCCTTGGAAGTAGTATCAAGGGGGTGAGTCTCCATGGTGGGCATGGCACTATCGTGGAGATATCAAGAATGTTCAACGGTGGAAAATCACAAAAAAGGTCACCTGCGACATACCTGCCGTGGGTGGTCGAGTGGACATCAGCTCCGTACTCAATCTCAACTGTGTCATTCGGGGACTGAACGAGTCGCCAAAACTCATTCTCCACGTCACTCTCGGTCACCAGAGTGTTGCCGATGTAATTAACGGTAGGATCATTGAGATCCGGCGGTAATTTGTGGACAGGGGGATGAGACGCCCACCACTTACGGCGAAACTCGAGATCCCTGGCTTGGAAGCTGGAAAGACTATGTTCCTCCCCTTCATCGAAACCGAAATCACCACCCGTCTCGAACAAGCACGTGTGGCAGAACCATTGATCCTTTGGAATCGCGGACAACGGCGGATCCAAGCAAAACATGTGGAAGCCTTTGAAAGGTGAGCCACGACCAAAAGAGACGTGAGGATAAGGATTCGCCGTACCGCAGTCACAACCGTCACAAAGAAGCATTTCTTCCTCGTGATTTTTCCTCTGACAAACTTCACAAGACTGCTGTCTCGGAGTCAGAAGATGAGTCGACTCATTCCACCGAGATACCTACCTCCTGAGTTAATTTTGTGACCTCATCTGGCTGTGACGTAGGCGATGCCGATGACATTCGGGTAGCAACATTGCGACGCTTCCGTGTGGCTACTCGAGAGTCAACTCAGTGAGATATAGGAAGAAATAATAAAAACGTACGGGAACTTTGGTCGTGGGAAGTAGACTTTGCGTTCCGTCTCGAGCTTGTACCTTCCGTCCGAGAGCCATTCCGCTCCTTGTAATCGCCATCATCTGGAATGTCAGACAAAGCACTCGAGGAGGAAGTTAGAGGACTAGAAGGTGGGGATGTGGCATCGCGCGCATGTCCATTACGGGATCGCGCCGTTTGAATATTTGTGTGTGTTTTGAGGTGAGGATCGCGAGTTCCGCCTGGTGAAGTCGACAACGTGGGTGAATTCCGCACTCGATCGCAAAAATGTTCATATGGTAAGATGATTCGCGTGTAGGAATTCTTGATCTGGGTGGATAAACCGGGTATGCCCCTGTAGCCGAGGAGAGCGCCGAGGTCTCCCCATTTCCGATTCTTTGTGACCTACGAAACGAGTTAGCGGTGAGAAAAAAGTGTGGCATGGAGAGGATGCAAACCGCGTCGTAGCCGCCAAGTTTGTGAACCTCTTTGCGGAGAAGCCAGAGATCGAGAGACTTGTGGTTGATCGTGGGCACGGAGACACGTGGATTGCCTTGCTGCTTGTGGAAGCGGTAGAGCTGCTCCAGAAAATTAACCTTTGCACGAGATGAAGCCTCGATGGAGTTGAGGCGCTGCAATCGAGTCTTAAAGCGAAAGGTCTGGCGGAAATGAAAAAAATATAAGATCGAGGCGGGCAAAAAAAAATGAGAAAAATGCGGCAAGATGACACGAACCTCTGTATCGGTGACAAAGGGCATTTTCCAGCCGACTGGAGGGACTACCTTGCAAATTCCATAGCTGAGAGCCTTTTCGGTGATCGAACGTATGTAGGTCATAGGGTCCTTGAATTCGTCTGAATTAGGGTAGAAGACGGGACAATCCTCTAGACCGAACGGGCGGGGAGATGTTCTGGGGGGCTGATTTCTAGGACTTGAGGTCTTTACGGAGGAGAGGTCGAGAGAGGGCGAAACTGAGATTGGGATGGGGTCACCGGAAAAATCGTCAGATATGTCCTGTGATGCGACATCGTCGTTATCGTTTGAGGAGGCGTGGTAGTGGAGAGCAGCGAGGGCATGTGTCTTTGATTTGCGAGGGGCGCGCTTGGAGGAGGCGGCGGCGGAATTGTCGGACATGCGGGAAAGAGTAGCGGAAGGAGGATCATCCTGGGACATGATTGGGAGAGCGCCCTCTACGGGTATTGAGAGACAAGAGGTGAACGTATTTGGCTGTTTATTCGGAAAGTCGGTTGGCAAGGCATCCGAAGAGGAACGAGAGGCGCCGCGTTGAGGGGAACGGGGGGACCTCCCTCTACGAGCGGGAGTACCGCGAGATTGCGGGGAAAGTTCCATGGCGAAGATGACAGACAGTGAACACGACGAGCTTTGAATACGCTCCCTGGCGTGGATGTGTGGGAGCGGGCATTGAATTTGGGCACCAAGTTATCGTGTCGCACCTCCACTTCTTCGTGGGAAGTTACGCAGACGTTCGCGGATTCCAATCTCTCAATGCTTCCGCGTCCTGCCAGCGCCGTTCCTGGTCGCCCCACTTACACGCGGGTGCCCGTAAGTAACCTCAAACCGGCCGCATCTCAGCACCGACGCTAGCTTGCTCATAGCATCAACACCATGGCAGATACGAAGCCATAAAAAAATACAATGGCACCCCTGGGTCAACCATAGCCACGGGCCCTAGAGCGGCGTAGTCGTCAAATTAACCATATCTTGGCAATTTGCCATATGTAGCGCTTCCACTGGCTGACGCGGCACAGCGGGCACAGCCGTCCCAGTCTGTCTCAGCGACGGACGCATTGCGCTCGACAGGCGAAATCCCGGTAGAGGTGAGAGCAGGCTCTCATCGAAATATAAATTATGATTTGTTGTTCTCAGACTCAGGTGACAGCGCCACGATCCATGACTCTTCCGACTCGTCGGGGCGACCGCAAGCATCAAAACCCAATTACCCAGGTCTATCATTTGGGAAATGCGGATTAGGGCCCGAGATGGGTGGAAATTTTACGTGAGTCATCGTAACGGGGAACTATGCCTTATGCAAGATCATTGATCAAACCGGTACACACAAACTCCGAACAGGTGCATATGGAGACCAGCCGACTGCAATGCTCAGGGATACGGTGGTGTTCGATTCTCCTCCCACCACAATGCATACGGCTCATTGGTCGATCACCGCCAGCGGCGCTGCAATGAGAACAAAAAAATTCATTGAACACCAGAAATCTACTCAGAAAGGAAATAAAATAAAGCCCCCGGTGGGACTCGAACCCACAACCTCCAGATAATCTATTTAGAAGTCTGACGTCATAACCATTAGACAACGAGGGCTTGTTTGCAAGCTTTTTAAAATGTATTAATTCCTTGGCTAACATGACGTGTAATTTATACGTCCGTCTGCCCCACTCTTTTTGGGTCTCAAACTCGTCTTCATCTTGAACATAATTGACCATTTAGGTAACACGGCAAACAACTTATCGCTTTTCGTCTCGAACCAGCTTCATCTTCAGGTTTATCGGTTCAAACGGGTCGAACACGTCCTTGATACGGTTTCTACCTGACCCTGCCAGTGTTACAACAGCCCAGGGCCAGCGACGACGGACCCTGACCGAGGGTTCCATCGACGCACATGTGCAACGTTGAGAACATGTCAATGCTCCACGGATAGGGAATTACCACCTTATTCTAATATTAATGCTTATCTGCCCAGGACCCAGGATCGCGCACTGAGCGCCAAGTCAACCAGAGTGTTCGACTTGTGTGCCACGACTCTGCTGTAGTGGCAAGCCGATCTGTCACCGGATGCATCGATCGACTTGATCAGCCTGGTGTCAGTGCAACGAACTGACCTCCCCCAGGTCCCCCTTGCTGCCGTCGCCACTTGTCTGTGCGTTATCGCATCGTGCGCACACCGAGGGACCGTACCTCAACTGATCTATATTTGGCAGTGTGACATGGTCTCGCGACACGTTTCCCTTCTTCCATCCTATCCATGCCTTCTCCCACCCTATCTATACCTTCTTCCATCCTATCTACGCCCCCCGGGCCGAAGCATTCGACGTTTCGTCCGACGGTTGGCCCAGCGTTCGAGCGTTCACGAAATTCTCACCCCCACCATCAGATTCGGAATCTAGCCCCAGGGAACCTTGCGCATCTCGACTTTTCGAGTCACGTGGCATTGGATTCATTGACCTGACCCACCGAGGATGGCGACCCAGGAGCATCGACAGCGCCCTCAGAGACGTAATCACCTCTGCATCGTGTACCCATACATACACCCCCCTGCCCCGATCGCCTTGTGGGAATACCAAGTCAGGAAAAACCAAACAGTCTTCATGAATCATGACACAAACAAAGGGAAGGGACCGGAGCATGCGGGCAACGCCCTTTTTCCTCGGGCGAGGCTTATAAAAGGCGCCAGCTTATAGCGTTTTCCCCCTCTCGTCACTCCATCAACCACCCACTCGCAGTTTGCATCCGTCGTGACGGTCGACAGCCCCAACCCACCACTTCCGTTTTCCCCCTTTCCCTTAGTGACCGCTCTCCCCGTCGCCCCACTTTGTCCCGTTAACCCCTCCACGTGTTGTCACGCGTAGCGATTGAACGAACGCGCCATGGATATCAGACTGAGGGCTTTACATCGTGTATGGACTTCCGTCTCTCTTTCCATCATCGTCCCTAATCCAATGCATCCCACATACACAGGCATCTTCCGCTCGTCTCCGCACGTCCGCCTATAGATTTGACATCGACTCGGACTTCTCTACGTCGTCTGACACCTTTGACGAACCGCCCACCAAGTGGTGGACGTTCTGCATTTGTTTCAAGGGCTGGTGATGGGATCGGTGGCGCCTCGGATGTGGATCATCTCCGCGGGAATAGGAGGTGAACACAAACAACGTTTCTTCGCCTTCTTTTCGTCTTGTTGACCGTGTTGTTGGTAGTGTGACACGATGATGATAGTGCGGCACGAGACGGGCTCTTTTTTGGACGACGGCCGGCTACGTATATGACCTTGTACATTATACTGTATTTCGTACGAAAGAATCACACCAGTCACACGACGACCATGAGACGGTGAATTAAACAAGGTCCTAGGAGATAGAGAGATAGGGAATGCTATGGATCCAATGCTGTAACTAGCAAATCAGATAAATCGACGAAAAGGCCACAACATCGTGGCAAGCGCGAATAGCAAGTGCGTGAGGATACATTTTGCGGTGCGGTGCGGCAAGGCAGGTGGTGTACACTGGATATGCGAGCATGAACGAAAAAAACGAGGGAATCACAGCAGCAGGATATTTAACCAAGACACAATGATCGATCAGGTCAGGTGGGTATTCCAAGAAAATAAAGAAAGAAATCCTGGTATCGTAGTTTGCGGGAAAAGGAAGAAAGGAGAGGGAAGAGATTAAGACAAGAAAGGGTGAAGCAGTAGAAAAAAAGAGGAGGGAGAGCGTAAATGAGCCCTTCGGACAACAGGTCCGGAAAAACGACAGAGGATTCCTTGTTTTTTCTGAACAAAAAAGTGGACCGACTGGCACACCAAGGCACCAGGCACACCTCACCTTGTTCTTTCCCCATGTAAAGACGGCCTCCTCTCTCCCTCTCCCACACAAAACCCGAGCAAGGGACGACAGGAATTGGGATCATTTCCTGAGCGTACGCAACTGTGCCCTCAAGTTCGCATTCTCGGTTTGCATCGAGTTGAGCTCGTCCAACAATGCAATCCGTTGCGTCTGTTCCGACGTTCGCATCGCTTTGACTTCTTCCTCGGCTTCACGGAGCGCTTTTCGACATTCGTCTAGTTGGCCTTCGAATTGCTTGCGTACCATCTCAGGGGCTAATGCGACCTCTTGTGCGAGGGTGAGCGTCTTGGCGCTGAGGGTGTTGTTGGCCTCGGTGAGTTGTCTGCATGTTTCTGCTTGATCGGCAGCATGCGTCTCTATATCCCTCTTCTCCGCTCTGGTGCGATCGACAGCGGCTTGTAGTTCATGTATCTCGTTCATCCTACACCACATCACATGAGCAACGAGATCACTTGACAGGGCAAAAAATAAAACCGGAGCACGCCTTTCACAATAAACTTTTTTTCCCCTGGCAAATGAACAAGAGGTGAAAAACACGCACAGAGCAGCCTGTTTCTTTTGTAACGCAAAGTTCTGATCGTCGAGGGTGGCGACATGCTTTTGATACGTCTCTAGCGCCGCATTGCTGTCCTCGGCGAGCTTCTGTGCACGCTCCGCGTTCTTCTTGAGTAGATCGTGTGCTTGCGCGAATCGTATCAGTCGCTCGATCAATGAGCGGTCGTCGATCACCAAGGCTTGAACGCGCCCGACGAAGGCTTCGAGGGAGAAGGGACCCCCGACGGCAGCTTGGGGTGATTTCGGGTCATAGAGCGCCTTGAGAGAGCGGATGTCCATATCCGACACGGAGGGTAGCCCTGATTTGGAAGGGCTGGACGTCGTGGAAGCCACTCGGAGGTGGCGCGGCGTGTTGAGCTTTGCCGAACGCAGTTCAGGGGCAGGCAGAGCGGCCCACACGGGTTGTAAGAGTGCGACGACATCGGCAACATCACCTTTGTATTCGATCGGCGGACCAGTATAGATGGATGGCGAGGTCAGTTCCTGAAAAATGAAATTTAGCGTCAAGCTGAATGTGAGTGGATCGAAGAAGGTATAAACCTTCACGCGGGCGTTCAAGGCGAGGACTTCCCGCTTTGCATCGTCTCTTTCTCGCCGTGAAGCCTCGAGTTCTGCCTGAAGTCCAGACTCCAGTTGCTCTCGGGAATCCCCGCGTTCTTTCATGATCGCAGAGAGGGTCCCGAGGTGGGTCCCAACTGATGTCAATAGACCCTGCAACGATGTATCCCTGGATGTGTGATCGACATCGTGGAGCTGCATCAGCGTATGGAGAGCCTCGATTGCACCATCCAATTCCGCTCGTGCTTCGCCACCTCCTTTCAACTGATCCAACGTATCCTCCATCACAGCCATTTCTGCCTGCCAATGTGCACATGCCTCCTCATACTCCACCTGGAGGGCCGAAAGCTCTTCACCTTTTTTCTGCACGTCCACGTCTGTTTTCTCCTGAATTGAAGCCAGCATCCTCTCCATCTCCGTGGCCTCGCTACTCCTCTCTTCCAACACCTCCAGTCGTCCTTCAAGCCTCTCCACTTCTCGCTCCCGTGCTGCCAACTTTCGCCTGTCTTCTTCCCATTGTGCACGCTCCTTGGTCAACTCATCGCAATGTGCTTGAAGTTCCTCAAACCGCGGTAGCTCCTGTTCCAGTGCAGTAATAGTTTCCTCGGCGTTTTGAAGTTCCATGCTCATCGTCGTCTCCATCTGTTCCTTCTCCAAACGAAGATGGGACAGCTCGCGTACCAGTTCTGCGCTCTTTTTGTTCGCCGCATTGAGGGACTGGGTGGCAGCGCGTAAGTTGGCCTCAAGAGCAGCAATATCGGGTGCAGGGGGGGGTGCTCTGGGGATTTGTGCGCCTGCATGCCCAGCGAATAAATGGGCAC
>JBBPNW010000906.1:0-12338 GCA_038091115.1 Rubroboletus rhodosanguineus
TCAGTGATTGTGGGCAAATTCTGCATGAGGAATCATTTCTGCCCAGGATGTGGGGTTGTTGCCACAAAAGATTCGCAGGTAAGTTTCCACTTCTTGGTTAACTCGTTCTGTCTCTCCATCAGTTTGAGGATGATAGGCAGTAGAGAGGGATAAATCGTATTTCAGGAGTTTTCCAAGTTCTTTGGCGAAAGAGGATGCGAACTGGGGTCCGCAATCAGAGATTACTTTGTCAAATAGTCCAAAGCAAAGGAAGACTTTGTGGAAGAATAAGGAAGCTATCCCTTCGGCAGTGACAGTTTTCTTGGTGGGGCAGAGAATTACCCCCTTAGTAAGGCCATGGTCGACCACGACCAGCAAAGAGTCAAAAGAGAATGAAAGCAGCAGATCAGTGATGAGATCGCAGGAGATCTGCTGGAAAGGACAAGAAGCAGAGGAAGGAATGGGGGAGAGAGGGGGTACGGTAGGGTGTGTGTTCGCCTTATTCTGTTGACAAGTTGCACAGCCATCAACATACCGGTGAACATAGGAGGTGAGGCCGGGCCACCAGAACTCTGAGGCAACCAATTGCTGAGTCTTCAGGTAACCAGGATGTCCTGCAGATTCATGATCATGGCAGTGGTGAAGAATAGAGTGGCGGAGGGAAGCGTCGTCAGGAACATAGACATGACCTTGGTAGGTGAGGACGCCATCAGTCATTTGCCAGTCGGACAGACGAGAACGAAAGGCGAATGGAACATCCTCATTCATAGATTGGAGGCTTTGAAGAACAAGGGGGTCCGAGGAAGAGGAGGAGGCGATTTTGCGAGAAAGAGCAACGTTGATCACGCTAACAAAGAGAGAAGGTGGGAGAAGAGTAATGCCCTCATTTTCATCGGCAGAGGAGGGAAAGCGGTCTGGGCGACGAGAGAGAGCATCAGGGCCAGAGAGAAGCTTTCCAGGGACATGGATCATCTTGAGGTCAAAGTCGCTGAGATCCAAAAGCCAGCAAGCTTGTTGACGGTTAAGATTCTGAGGTTGTCGAAAATAGGTAAGGTTCTTATGATCGGTGAAAGCTTGGATGGGAAAAGGAGAACCATGGAGGTAATGTCGCCATGCTTTCAAGGCGCGGAGAATAGCAAGAAGTTCTCAGTCGTAGATGTCGTAATTTCGTTCTGCAGGGGAGAAGGATTGGGAGAGATAGGAGCATGGATGCCATTCGCCATTGGAGTCAGATTGAAGAAGGATACCTCCGGAGGCAAACTTAGAGGCGTCAGTAGCAATGGCGAAAGGAGCGGAGAGATCGGGAAGATGAAGTATGGGTTTCGAAAGAAAGAGGGTTTTAAGACGATTAAAGGCGGTTTGACAAAGAGGAGTCCAACTCCAAGGGAGATTCTTCTTGGTAAGGTCGATAAGGGGATGAGCAATGTTGGAATAATCTGGGATGAATCAACGATAGAAATTGGCAAAGCCAAGAAAAGAGCGAACGTCTTTAACCTTGGCAGGGGTAGGCCAGCTTGCAATTCCATCCAGTTTTACTGGATCCATGGCGAGTTCCCCAGGCTTGACCATCATTCCCAGATAATCGACCTCTTGAGTGGCAAATTTGCATTTTTCTAGTTTAAGGTGAAGGTCCAACTCAGTCATGCGTTGGAGAACGCGTTTTGTTCGTTCCGTATGAGTCGCTTCATCGGGGGAGAAGATAAGGAGGTCGTCCATATAGATGACGAGCCATCCTTTGGAGATCATGTCTCGAAAAGAATCATTCATAAAGCGTTGGAACGTTGCAGGGGAATTGGTAAGACCAAAGAACATAATGGTAGGTTCGAAGAGGCCTTTGTGGGTAATAAAGGCAGCCTTCCATTGATGACCATCTTTGATGTGAACATTGTTATATCCCCACCGTACGTCAAATTTAGTAAAGACTTTTGTGCCTCATAGTTTGTCAATGAGATCGGAGATAAGGGGAAGGGGATAGGCATCTCGGACAGTATGTTCGTTGAGATATCGATAGTCTTGACAGGGCCGAAGTCCTCCATCTTTTTTCTTAACAAAGAAGAAAGGAGAGGCTTGGGGGGAATTGGAGGGTTGAATCTTATTGGCTTTAAGGTTTTCGTCAAGGAAGTTTTCAGTAGCTGTTCGTTCTTCAGGGGAAAGTGGGTAGATCTTCCCTACTTTGGGTACAAAAGATTCAGAGAGATTGATTTCGTGGTCATAGGGTCGAGATGGGGGGATATGATCAGTTGCTTCTTTAGAGAAGACAGAGGCGAATTCAGAATACTCAGGGGGGAGGGAGACCTTTGGTTTTGCCTTTTCCGCAGCCATAGCTAGTTTGGTGGCGGTGGTCAACTTTGCTATGATTGGAGATCCCTTTGGGATGTAGCACAATCCACATCGTATAATATGGTGGATCGTTGTGTTGTCATAGGCGCGGTTGAGAAAAGCAGATTCTTCTTCCCAATCGTTATACTTAAAGAGGTGGGAGTCGGTGATAGCGTTAACATGAACATGTTTCGGAGGAGGAGAGGTAGATTTGAGGAAGAAGGCGTCGTGTTGTTCAGAGTCTTTGAAGTGGAGGGAAAATAATTCCTTTGATTGGTCTAGGGTTTCATCAATGGCAAGAGTTCGCTTGTTCCAGTCGATGGAGGGGTTGGTTTGTTTTAGCCATGGAAGTCCAAGGATTACGTTCTTGTTGAGAGACATAACATGGAAAGTATGTTGGAGGGCAATTCCTTCAATGTTAAGGAAGAGGGAAGCGGTATATTTGATAGCGCCCTTTCTGTTTACGGAGTTGTCAGCGTTTCAGGCGAAAAGGGGTTTTGGCAGTTTGGTGGTGGGAAGTTTGTGCTTTCGGATGAAATCCCAGTCGATGCAAGAGATTGTTGCACCGCTATTGATTAGGGCTCTGGTGTCGACGGTTTTCAAGGTGTGCGATGGTACGAGGAGTTGAACTGGAATTCGCATGGATGGAGTACTCAATACTTGTACAGCACAGACTTTAGGAGAGGGAGAGTCTAACATCGAAATAGATCCCCCTTTTAAAAATCCAACGACATGAAGGATATCTTTCGAACACGTTTGTCTTCTTCATCGTCGTCTTCTATTTCTTGCAATTTCGGCAAGTCGTCTTTCTTGACTTGCTGGACTCAGTGGGTTTTTTTAAGGTTTGAGGAAAAGGCGGGACAGGCGGAGCTTAGATGTCCAGCCGTTCTGCATCGGAAGCAAAGTCCCTTTTCAATACACTTCTTCCTTTCTTCGGGAGTGAGTTTGGAGACCTTGATAATGTCGATGTCCATGGTGTCTGGGTCTCTCCTAGGGGTGGAGCATTGAACTGAATGGTTGCGATAAGACGTTTGGAAAGGGTGGTGATTCTGTCGCTCAATGTCATCGGCGTGGTCCCAGGCTGAAAGGAAGGTAGTGGCATTCTTTTGCCATTGTTCGACCGTGGTTGGACATTTATCCATGGTCATGATTCTCTTCATCAAGAAGGTAGGGATTCCTGCAGCGAAGTAGTTGATGAGGATGTTTTGGTCGGTGATGTGAGAGAGAGCTGCGTTGTTTTGGAACTCAGAAATGTATTCAGGGAGAGAAGGGAAATATTCCCTTTCTTTCTTGACAATGCGAGTGATGGTAAGCCATTTTATGGCTTTGGTAACAGAGTCGTGTCGTTCGAAGGTAGAGGAAAATTCAATGACAAAGTCGGCGAACGTTCCCATGTTAATGGTTGCTCCCGAGATGGTTTTCTGGCGAAAGGTAGAGGCCCAAGTTTCAGCAGACCCCTTGGTCATATAGGAGAGGGCGAAGGCGATCTTTTTGCTGTCATTGTTGTAAATCTCTTTGTTGACTTCGAGGTAGTACTGGATGGAATTCATCCATCTCATAGATTTCTTATAGGAACCATCAAAGGCGTCTGGAGTTCCTAATCAGAGTTTGGTGGGTTTGGTGGAGGTCATAGCTCGAGGAGGTGGGGGTGCTCTTGGTGGTAGTGGGGGAGGCAGGGGTAGTTGAAATATTGAAACAACGTTGGTGGGGGTGGGCGAGGGAGGAGTAGGTTCTCTTGGAATATGGAGCGTTCCTGACAGTTCGTGGGATAGGGCAAGGGTTTCTTCCTGTTCCTGTTCTAGGGGAAGGAATAGGTCGTCGTCGTTGGGATCTTCTTCACTGGTGGAGTGAGAAGGTTCAGAGTTTGATTCTTCGGGTGGTACCTTTAGTTGAAGAAAACCTAGATCTTTTGTTACGCTTGGCCCGGATAGGGATGAGCGTAGACTCTAGGGTCAAGGGTTCGTGGGTTCAGAGGTTCAAAGAAGGAGAGGTCGTCTCCTTGAACGTGGGTTTGAGTAGCTAGATGGCTACCGGTGGTTCAAAGGTTCCAAGGACAAAGCTGGCACTCAAAGTAGCCAGAAGACTTATAGAGATCCAAGGGACGATGTACGTGGTATATTCCAGAGTAGATCTAGGTTAGGGATACATTGTTGCAGGATTGATCGTATATAAGGGCCAATGGAACATGATAGAAGGTTAAGGAACTTGTGATGACAAACAAAGAATGTGATGGAACGTTAAGGAAGGTTCCACTCGGGTGAATCCGAGGAAAGAAAGAGAAGGTCATAGAATTGAGAAGAAGACCATGCGGGGCCCTAATGGCATGGTTGTTAGTCTGAAGGTTAAGGGTTTTCATAGGTAAAGGAAAGCAACGAAGAAAAGAGAAAACAGATCGTAACACAAGGTATGTAACCCCCACCCCATTCGGTCCCCCCATATCCATCGAGCTCGGTCACACTCACACTGCTCAGTCCTCTCGTATCCATCGACCTCAGTCTGACTCACCCCACTTGGAGCCCTTTTGTATCTGTCGATTTCTATTCTATTCACCCTTTCCAGGGCCTTCCATATCCTACGCATGTATATATCACTCGGGCCCGACCATGTCTCATGTGTCTTATATACCTTGAGCCCGCCTAGGTATCATTTGTGTATGTCGGGTCTTTTGCAAGCAGGCTCACCGTATGCTACGGGTGAATTTGACCACATGGGCTCTCGAAAGTTCACATGAGTTCAAACAAAACACCCTTCGAAGTGTCACGGAACTACATCCCATGCATGGGAATAGAACAATGTGCTTCCACTCACGCGCCAGCCGCTGAGCAATTTTCCGAGACTATGGCAAACACACTCGAAGATACAAAAAAGAATGTATCAAAGGCTCAAGAGTGAATGAAAGCTCAAGCCGATAAGCACCAGAGCAGTGCTCCTATCTATTCAATTGGCAACAAAGTTTGGCTCGCCACAGAAAACTTGTGTTTGACACATGCATCTAAAAAGCTCATGGAAAAGTTCATAAGACCTTTTCCAGTAATCGAGATGATCGGAGATAATGTGGTATGCTTGAAGCTGCCAAAAACTCTGAAAATTCACCCGGTCATGAACATCTCACAAATAAAGCCTTATAAAGAAAGATTAATGGGACAACCGGTTACTAAACCTGGCCCAGTAGAGATTACCGATGACAGAGACGTCAAATGGGAAGTTGACTTCATTGTTGACTCTTGTTTGAAAAGACGCAAGTTGGAATACCTTGTTCACTGGAAAGGTTACGATGTCGAAGACTGTACCTGGGAACCCATGGAGAACTTGAAGTCTGCGCAAGACGCTATCAAAGACTTTCACACTCTTTGGCCCAACACTCCAAGGCAACTATCTATGACCTTCACCCAGTTCAAAGGCCTATTTAATCCTTATGTCAACTACACAGAGGCCAGACCATCCTTGATACCCTATAATCACCTGAAATGCGATTCCTAGAGGGGGGTAGTGTAACGAAGTGACAATTTCTCTTCTTATGTTTTTCTTTGATCTTATCTTATCTAATCTTATCAAGCCACACATTTATCTTATCTCACAACATACACTGGACTTGTAACTTTCCTTTCTTCTCTCCTTGTGCTCACAGACGCTTTTGGTTACATTCACTTCTCATGAGATCCAATCTCGTTCCCACGTTCATTTCCATATGTACTTCTTTTTAATCTCCATCTATGCTTCCATTCCCTTCACACGGTTATTACCACACATGCTTCTCTTCCATTCTGCCACACCATGTGTATGCAGCACGTATTTAATCTCTGTTTCCATATGCACATATGTAGTAGTGTACAGCTTGGTCTGTGCACATTATGCCAGACTATATAAACCCCAAGGAGCCCACTGGATGTCCTCCAGTTTGGTTCTCTTGGTTTCTCCCCTTGAGATCATATCCCCCTACATTTCTGAGTTCAAGTGATAACCTAGGTCCTAAAAGCTTAAGGACTTCAAGGTTGTTTCAGGACTATTGCCACAGTCGAAGAGTGGTTAGATAACGTAGAAGGAGGCGCACCATGAGCAGAATCCGTTGTGTCAGAGAGTGAGAGAGAGTCAAGATCCTGTTCACCTTTTGAAGAAGCTCTCTGCAAAGTACAGTGAGACTTCTTTCCTTTCGTACAGTTCGGCAACTTCATTGAGTTAACTCTGGAGACCATAGACCAGGAGTCTGCTCTCCCGGATTACGACACACAGGTAGACGAAGCAGAGTTCGATCCAAACGATCTCCCACCTGCTCCCCCCGTTGCTGTGAAAGAGGAGACCGTAAAACTGCAACCAGCCATAAGGGATCTTTGCCTTACATAGGCATTGATTACGTCGCCCTCCACAGAGAAGCTCAGATAGCTCCTGTGAAGAGACAAAGGGAAGACTCGGTCAAAGAAAGACCAGTCAAAAGGACCAAAGTCATCAAAAGAAGGATAATTAGGAGATTGAGACCAGAAGAAGACAACTCGCATTCCAGGGTAGTCTTAAGACCACGACACACACTTCACCTGCATAAAAGATTCCGGCAGTAGCCATTTAACACAATTTCTTTACTCTTCCAAACTGATCAATTCATGATGTCTCAGCGTCTCGTTGAAAACCTTGGCATTGGCAACCAAGCCTCTGCACAAGACCAAAACCAAGCAATAATCGATGAGTTTCATTCTCATCTCACCAATGCCAACAGATTGGTAGATTTAATTACGGAGTCCCAAAATACTGTGGTATTATGGACCTCCAAAGGATGATGGTGGAGCTATCAAACAAGATTGACAGATTGGGTCAGCCACCCAGACAACAGGCTCCACCTCCAACAGTGCTGCCTGCTCCACAACCGGCACAAGGAAGCAGGATTTCCCGCAAAATAGAAGTTTTTGCAGACCCCGGAGAATATGATGGCTCCTGGGCCAAATTTGAAGAGTGGTGGGCCAAGATGCAAACTTGGCTTACTATTAACTGAGCAAACGTGGAATGGGGCTCTTACGAGGCAGTTGTGGCTGTCCTCTCCTGTCTCAAGGGTCCAACTGCTGGATGGTTTGTGCAGACAAAGCTCATTGAAGAACAGGATTACACCTGGGATGAGCTTGTTGCGGACATAGAGGGTTTATTCCCGTCCACCAATAAAAAGGACTGGGCAAGAAAGGAGCTGCATAAGCTCAAACAAGGATCAATGCCAACTGACGATTACATTGTACAGTTCCAAGGGTTGTACCTCCAGGCTGGGATAGATGATACCCACGCCATCGACATATTGGAGAACAACGTAAAGACGGAGATCATCCAGCAGATCTTCCATCAAGGCAAGTGGCAAACAGACGTCACCGCTTATTTAAAAGAAATTTGAGAAGTCAGGTGTGCCCACGAGGCATTCACCCTCTTCAAGGGAAGCTCAGCCTCGCACTTCTACACAAGCGAGCACAAGAAGGGCCCTAATGCAATGGATATAGGGGCCACTTCACAAGGATGTTTCAATTGTGGGAAAGAAGGTCACAGGGTGGCCGACTATACCCAAACCAAGGTCAAATGCCCTGACTGTGGCTGGTTTGCAGGCAAACATAAGTTTTCCTGCAAGTGGGGGAAGGCACAGGCATGTGCCGCCAAGAAAAAAAAAGCTGCAGAGAGTTGGGACTCCGACTCCAACGCAGAAGATCCCTCCTGGAATGAGGTAAAAAGTGCCCAAAAGAAGGAAGAGGCATGGGTGCGTGCGACAAAGGATATGTCGTATGAGGAAGCACTCACCTACTTCAAGGACTCGTCGAAGAAGGGAAAAGGCAAGGCCTGAGAACCAATCAGGGTGGTTCAAAGGTGGAAAAAGAAAAATCCAAAAATAGGTTTGATTATTTAAACATGGAGGAGACTGACTCCGACAGCTCCACGGACACTATTTCTCTTATGTCAGAGGTGACTCCTAGTGAGCGCGGCAGGGACGATAAACCTGTGCTTGATTCCTCTTCCAAAAAAGAAAAATTTGATGAAAACCCTGATATTTATGTCAGAAACGTGAACCTGGGATGAGAGATTTTAGTCCCGATTCACATAGCATCACAAGAAACTCCCTCAGACATGCTGAAGATAGAAGCATTGCTCAACAGCAGAGCTAACACAATATTTTTTGATAAGAAGTGGGTTACTAAGTGAAAGCTTCCCCTTCGAGCATTACGCAATCCCATTGATGTTTACAACGTGGATGGCACAAAGAATCAGGCTGGCAAGATTACGCACAGCGCTGATATTATTATTGACTTGATCAGGAAAATTTTAAGGAAATGACAAGGGTAGATATGGTATTATATACATTGTAAGCCATTATAAGCCATTATAAGTCATTATAAACCCCCTTTTGGTGATTATATGGGATTATCATGTCTTCAAAATTTCCCTGATGTTCAAGAGACACAAAGAACGTGTTACCACAGAAGTTACCGATCTGGGTCTAAATCAAATGATCTCGACACTGCCACGCTTTACAGCCGGCACCAGTCTTCGCACGTTACGTTGAAAAAGAGGAGTGAGAACTCCAATATTGAAGCGAATTGTGGGATCGCTTTAGCAGATACAACGTAGAGCTGAATGAACAACAACCAGAATGATGAGTATAGATGATAAGACGTATAAAGGATGAAGCGTAGACGCACGTAGACTTGTAGGATATCACATTGATCCCGTAATCCGTTCTGGGTTTCAGTAACCAGCAACAGATGCCTTGCGAGGACGTTGAGTGACTTGCTTAGCACTCGAGCTATTGGCAAATGTAGACACCAATAAACGAACTGGGGATAGTTCGTCTAGAGGGCCCAGTATATATAGGGTTGTGCTAGGTGCACAGACCATGATACAAAATAGGTACAAGTACATATAAGGAAGGTAGTGGGCGTAGGGTATGATGTCATGTGGGAGCGGAGTGACTAAGGAATAATGGAATGACATCATGGACTGCGATAAGGAATCTAGAACACGGAGATTAAAAGAATGAGATTACCGTGTGGAGTCTAGATGTGGGAGCTTGGACCGAAGTCTAGAGCGTGTGATAGGAGTAAGTAATGAAAGGATTACCACGGTCACGTGATAGGTCATGTGATGTGATAAGATAAGATAAGAGTGTCTGATAGAGAACGAATGATCAGTAGTAGTGATCAGTAGAGAACGTTAAGTAAAAAGAAAGAATGAAATGATGAAGTGCAACGATTCATTACAAATATAAAATCCAAGCGGCTTTAGAACAGCTAGAGATTGCTGCTGTGGAGAAAAACATTACAAAAGAAGAAAAGAAGCCTACAGAGAAAGAACTCGTTCCCAAGGCGCATCACGACTATTTAAAGGTCTTCTCAAAAGGAGAAAGTGAACGCATGCCGATGAAGAAACCATGGGATCATGCAATAGATATGAAAGAGTCATTCATGCCAAAGAAGGGCCGATTGATACTGCTATCCCCATTGGAACAAGAAGAGGTTACTGTGTTCATTGATGACCAGCTAAAGAAGGGTTACATAAGGCCCTCAAAATCCCCTCAGACAAGCCCTGTGTTTTTTGTGCCCAAGAAAGACGGCAAGAAGTGGATGGTCCAGGACTACCGTTACCTAAATGAACACATGGTTAAAAACAATTACCCGCTGCCATTGATTGGTCAGCTAGTGGATAAATTAAAAGGAGTGAAGCTCTTTATGAAAATGGACTTATGTTGGGGCTACAATCATGTGAAACAACCACAAAGATCAATAGTAGATCCTTAGGTCACAGCATGAGATCCTAGTAGGAAGAGATAGGAGGGAGGAGATATCACTCAGGTCTTTATGGGAAATGACCAAGTGAACTAGACTGAGAATGCCAGTTGTCGTCCACAGGGTTTATATAGTATTGGCATATGTGCACAGACCAAGCTGTGCGTGAGAGTACATGGCTACATAAGTATATATAGGAACAGAGATTAAATACATGCTGCATACACATGGTGTGGCAGAATGGAAGAGAAGCATAAGCATGTGAAGGGAATGGAAGCATAGAGCGGAGATGAAAAGAAGTGCATACGGTAATGAACGTGTGAACGAGATGGGATCTCGTGAGAACGTGAATATAACTATAAGCGTCTGTGAGCACAAGAGGAGAAGAAAGAAATGTTACAAGTCCAGCATATGTTGTGAGATTAGATAAACGCGTGGCTTGATAAGATAAGATAAGATAAGATCAAAAGAAAAGATAAAGAGTGAAATTGTCACTTCGTTACACAATGTTCACATCAAAGAAGGTGACAAATGGAAGGCCGCCTTCATTTGCTTCCAAGGAGTGTATGAACCGCTCGTAATGTATTTTGGGCTATGCAACTCGCCTGGAACTTTCCAAGTGATGATGAATGAGATCTTCGCTGATATGGATGGAGTTGTGGTTGTCTACATCGATGACCTTATGATCTTTACAAAAACAGAAAACCAAAAAGAACACGATGACATCGTGCGGGAAGTATTACGAAGATTGGAAGAAAACGATCTTTTCATCAAATCCGAGAAATGTTGGTTCAGTAAGACCAAGGTTGATTTCCTTGGCATGATCGTAGGAAAAGATGGAATTCGCATGGACGATTCCAAGGTCAAAGCGATTCTGGAATGGCCCGCTCCCACCAACGTGAAAGGAGTTAGAAGCTTCTTGGGGCTCACTGTTACAAATGTGGCGGACCCCCTATCATTTTCCCTTAACGATTCCCCTCCCGTCCCATTGGGCACTACTCATCCCTCCCATTCCAGACAGGTCTCCTTCCCCGGGTTAGGACTCGACCTGGCTGTGCCAGACACAGCTTGGGCGGAACTATTGGAGACGGAGTTATTTGCCAACCCCACCGCTTTCCCGGACCCTTTCCATTCTGGACGTATTTAATCTCGTATGTTTTCTTATCCCCCCCGAGATTAATCTCAGGCTCTTTCCCTTCGCTATCTATTAATCTCAGACCCTTTCCTCTTAAGTCCTGATCTCTTATTCAGGACTCGTATCCTTTTCCATCATTCACCTTATAGGGAATATCTCGAGTCACTTATGTAGTTTCCTATTTAGAACCCGCCAGCCCTAGATCTGTCAGATAGTATTTAAGACGGCAGTCCCCATGTACTGCTTTTCCTTAACCTTAATTTACGCCAATCTGCGTTGATCGAAGCTCGCTGTCGGAGATGCTCTACTCCCGACATCTATTTCTCCCGCTCGCTTCTCCCGCGATCCCTTACCCGGATACGCTGCTACCCTTCTCTTCTGGACAAGGAGATATCCCGCCAACTTCCCTGGACTCGTTAAGTGCCAGGTGTGTAGTCTAGACTTCCTAGGACTCGTTGAGTGCCTAGCGCGTAGTCAACCGACATTGGGCTTTTGTTGACGCACTCGCGTAACACTCACCAATTTCTACCATCACTTCATAAAGGACTATGTGCAAGTCACACGTCCACTTAATGATTTATTGAAGAAGGACACAGGATTTGAATGGTCCTCTTCACAGCAAACAGCGTTTGATATGCTAAAAGAAAAATTCACAACTGCACCCATGTTGGCATATCCAGATAACGATTGCCAATTCTGTTTAGAAATCAATGCGTCTGATTACACTACAGGGGCAGTACTTTCTATATTTAAAGATGACAAATGGCACTCAGTTGCCTATTCTTCGCATTCAATGTCTCTGGAAGAACAGAACTATCTGATTGCGGATAAGGAAATGTTGTCTATTATTTGTGCACTGGAAATCTGGCATCACTATTTGAAAGGTGTGAAGTTTCAATTTGAGATATGGAACGACCATGCCAACCTACAGTATTTTATGAAATCACAAGATCTGAATCGTCGGCAAGCCCGATGGTATCAATGGTTAACGCATTTCAATTACATTTTTGTTTATAAGCCTGGCACTTCTAATGTAAAACATCAGGGAAATTTTAAGGAAATGACAAGGGTAGATATGATATTATACACATTATATGCCATTATATGCCATTATAAGTCATTATAAACCCCCCTTTGGTGATTATATGGGATTATCGTGTCTTCAA
>JBBPNW010000907.1:0-12335 GCA_038091115.1 Rubroboletus rhodosanguineus
GGTAGCAGACGGCAGACAACCTCTCGAGGTTACACCTTGTCATGGGGGAATAGCCCTTATGAGCTAGGTTTGAAAATTATTGATTGCGGAGACGTGTGTTCTCAGGATTTACACATGATATTCCTTGTTACTAAAGAGTCAACTTGAATGTCTAGGTACCTACCACACCTTTTGACAATGCCCTTGCAATCGACCAAATGGAAGTCGCGTATGCCACCTTGCTTGCGCGTCCTCTCGCATCAAACACTTCCGTCTGGCCTCGGGGAGCTCTTCTGGCGAAAGATGGTCGCGAGCATCCAAGGATCGTCAGGTAATAATAATGACATGCCTTTCACCACGTCCTCACATGGCTGGTCCAGTCTTGGCGGCGACCACACCATTGTTCTCCCTATCCTCCGTGCGCTCAATAAAGTCTACGGGCCAGTCTCAGTGATTCATTTTGATGCACATCTTGATACGTGGCCCACACACCCTGGCGTTGTAACAAATCAATCACACATCACCCATGGCACATACTTTTACGTTGCATACGAGGAGCATCTCATCACCGACTCTAGTATCCATGCTGGTATTCGGTGCAAGTTCCAAGCGAGTATAAAGCACCATTAGAGGACTGCACATTGATGAAACTCCCAACCAGGGCATCCATGACATCGAGAATGACGAATCAGTGGGATTCCATTTCATAACTAGCGATGACATCGATGACTATGGCGTGACTTCCATCGTCGAACGCATCAGGAAACGAGTCGGAGATACTCCGGTGTACTTGAGGTTAGGCTTCCACGGCAAATAGCGAACCTGACACTGACCTCGTATACAGTCTTGATATTGATGTGATTGGTGCGCATGGCCCGCTTTTCGGAAGATTGTCAGCTAACCACTACCGATAGATCCTGGCCTAGCACCGGGTAGTGAGTGTCTTGTCTTGCCACACACGATCGAAAGTACTCAGTGGGACTGTAGCTGGTACCCCCGAAGTTGGAGGGTGGACAAGCAGAGAAGTCAAGCGCATCATCAGAGGGTTGGCTGGTTTGAATTTCGTGTTCGTATCCCATAAGGCGCGTCTGTTTCTCGATTTCATACCACGTTTTTTCTAGTGGTGCGGACGTTGTCGAAGTCGCGCCTGCGTATGATCACGGTGAGCCCCACGCTGTCATTCCGCCTCGGTATTTCTGACCAAAGACATATAGCTGAGATCACTGCCACGGCAGCGGCGGACATCGTCCACGACTTCCTCTCGATGCTCACGTCTTCCGAGCCACCCAAGCCTGGCAATCTTCCAGGCCCGTGGTCCAGGGACGCAATCTGAATATTATTGTTCCGTGTATCATCGATTCTGACACCGAAATCTCGAGCTTGGAAAGCGAGTTACATAGCGAGTTCGCGGTAAACATGAAACCTCCATCATGTCCGTGATTTGAAGTATGTATGTACATCCTAGTCTACTTCGTCCAAAAGCCTGCTCAGCGGTGCCATATTCAAATCTCAATGGATGTAACGCTATCTGGCTTTTGAAATGACCAAGGTCTCGCAAACAGCGAATAGAAGCACAGGAAGTCAATCGATCACAGTACGATACAGGGGTATCTGAAGAAAGTCATACACAATCGCCCTAGAAAGGGTCCGTATGACACAGAAAAGAGTTCGCAGAAGTCAGTAAAAACGATGTTTTTATTCAACCTTTGTTTGCCCATTGACCAGGAGCGCCTGATTGACCGGATTCATACGTTGGGGGGCTGTCGGTGTATTGTGCCGGCGAGGCTGGTGGAGGGGACATTACGATGCTGTTCCTCGGGCCTCTCGGTCCCTTGACAGGACTGACACTCGTTGGCACACCGATAACTTGAGGATCAATCATAAGTGGCGATCGCGACAGCGGTGGGGGGGTCGGGTTTGAGGGAGCCTGGTAGTGCCCGTAGTAAGGATCACTGTAGGGATCGTTTATTGTCGCGGCGGGCACGGTGGTCGCGCCGTATGCACCTCCGCCAAGCGTGTAGCCGCGATCGGGCTGAAGGGTAGAAGTTCTGGAGGTGTTGTGTGGTACCCCATATGGTGATTGAGAGGGATTGTCAACCATGGGGGCTGTAGCATTGTAAGGGTCCAGATTGAATGCGCCGTATGGATCGTAAGGTGCATGAGGTTGTTGGGCGTGCGGGTTGTCTGGAAATACGTGAATAACGGCACAAAAAAAGATGCAAAAGGGAACTTGCGGGAAGTACCTCCGGGAACGTGACCATATGCCTGTGGACTATACGGATCGTGGTTATACTGAGTGTCCTGAGAAGGGTGGTACATGGCCGCTACAGGAACTGAGGGAGCTGAAGTACTGGACGATGGAGGATACATGGAGGGAGTAGTGGTAGTAGTGATGTTACTTGACCGACGTTGTGGTCCCGGGGGATAAGGGGATGCATTGTTATACTCGTCCACAGCACGAGTGCCAGGTGGAGCTTGCATGTAGCCACCTGCATATGCTCCTCGAGCGTTGCGACCATAGGTTCCCATACCAGCTCTTCCGAATGTAGATACGCTCTGGTTATCGCGGTAAGGTGCGTCTTCCTCAAGATATACTTCCTCTCCATCCATGCGGGCCTTGAGTGGCTGAGATTGATCATACTCGTGGAAGGCAGGGAGGCCAACCTCGGGTTGAGCTTGGCGAGCTTTGCGGTCTGCCTCTGCTTTGACGGCATCAAGGCGCATTTCGTTGGAGTTGTATCCATTTTCACCGATGGGAGTGCCGGCCTTTCCTCCCCATGCATCGCGCGAACGACGTCTGATGCAGCATCTACCAAACCCATAGAAGCAGCCGCTGAAGAAGAGAAGAACCCAGGCGGCGAGAGTGAGCCAGACAGCATTGCCCATTGACGCTGAGCCGCCTGATACAGCGTTCATGCGGGATTTTGCTACGAAAAAGAGGGCAATGTCAAAGATGAAAGCTACAAGGGCAACAGTAGCAGCAAATCCAGATATGCAGCTGCTGAAGCAAGTCATGGCCATCTCGCGAACATGAGCAAGAAGGCCAAAAAGGGCGGCAATAGTAGCGAGGCCAAAAGCGACGATGTGGAGTACGAGGACATAGGTGAGCCATTTTACAACGACCTGGGGTATTTGGATGGTCGAGTCACCGACCAGGGCGTTTACATCTTTGTAAGAGGGTAAGGACTGCGGCACAGTAAAGGGAGAATAACTGACCGAGCTCATATCCGACGGTGGCATTTGAGCACGTAGTCGAGGAATCCACGGACATGCAATAACCGAGAGTTCCAAAGGTGATCTCGCCATTTAGATTTTCGACGGTAAGGGAGGCCTTGAGGAAGTAGACGGACTTGATGAGTGGGACCGAGAAAGAGACGATGGCGAGGAGGACTGCCGCAGCGAGGGTGATGAGGAAGCCCGGCGTTGCTGGTCTAATCAAGCTGCTCATATTGTGGGTGCAGAAGGAAAGAAGAAAAGGAGGCGGTAACAGACGAGTTGTGCGGATGGCTGTGCAATGTGCACAGCAAGTATACAGTCACAGCCCCCAGCACAGATAGCTCAACGTCTTGCGTTCTCCCCGAACTAGCTTCCCGTTGTCCACCGTCCTCTTCCACTCAAACCCGTTCTTCTCAAACACCCGCAGACTACCTTCGTTCCCCGTAAACGTGTACCCCACCATGTACCGGACACCCATCCGTGGAATCGCCCATCTATTCAATATCGTCCCCATCGCTGCACTCATGATGCCCCGTCCATGGTGGGATGGCGCAAGGTAGTCTGCCTCAGCCAGTCAGCATGTTCTCTTTTTCGAGCGCAATCCTGTCCATACCTCCAAACGTCCACACAATGCTCGGATCCCCCACTGCTTTACCGTTGTTCGCCTCCACCGCCCTCTTCCTCTCATCTGGATCGAGCACCTCCTCCATTTGCGCGCGGTTTATTCCGATGTCCCCAAGATAGATGTCTGTCCCGTCCGCGAGAATTTCCCTTATGTGTCTGACTGGGCACCCCCCCACCACCTTCAACGGACCTTCTGGGTTTAATCGATCTTCCTCCCTCAACTCCGCCAGGATATCATCGCTTTGTTTTACGATGAACGCAAGCCACTCCTCTGCATACTCGTCATGATATGGAATTGGCGGTCCTTCTAACCATATCGATATTCTAGGATCGTTGATGATGGGGGCGAGGCTTTTGGCATCGCTCTTGCGCGGAGCCGTTAGAACAATGTTGTCGTTCGGAGCGGGGAGACGGAGAAAGGGTTCTCCAGTTTGGGGATTTATCTCGAGCGGATATAACTGACTACCTGGCATGCTAGGCTTTGGTGTTTCCCTACCGCAGCAGCCTGCCAGGTTCTTAACACTTCCGATGGATGGAATTGTAGAGTCAAGCTGAATCAGTGTGTCAATGCTGTGGTAGCAGTGCTTTTGTGTCTAGAACAGATAACGCGGGAAATCTATATACAGTATCCAACTCTCCGTACCAGCTTCAAGGGAAATCATTTGCTAACCGGATATGTCATTCGCGCGATCCTGATTGCATTTTCGACCTCCCCTACGTTGACACCAACACCTTGAACGCCATCCTCTTTCCCTCCAGCCTAGACCGAGATTTTGTCAACGTGACCAATGACTACGCTCAAACAGTCTCACCTTGCCACCCAACACCTCAGTCACTTTGGAGGCCCACATCCGAGCATCAAATCTATTCGCCCGGACATCTTCGGGTACATAATTCGCATGTGCCACCTTACCACCCTCCACGTTGACGCTGAACACATAGACAGCTTTTCCGAGCTTCTTGCCTTGTGTGACAATGTTTTGAAGGATCTTTTTGCGCGGCAACAATTAGTTTGTCGACCGTCTTGCTATCTTGAATGTAAACCGACCTTTGAGTTGCCATCCACATCGATACTCGCGATATACTCTGTGGCGTCTGGATTTTCGATGAAATAGCTGACTAGTGCGTCGACAGCCTGCGACAAACTCAACATTGGATGATATCTCTCTCAAGGTAATATGACAGACCGATTTGTTGAGTGCAGCTTCTTTCTCCTTTATCTGCTTGTCGAATACTTTGCGAATTGCTCCGAGACGCTCTCTCAAATCTGCCTTGACCAAAACCGAGATATCTGCCTGACCAAGTTCCTGAGATGTGGGTGAGCACCACATTGTAGCACATCCAATAGTCCAGCTTACCACCATGAGAGCCTTGAGACCAGCATCCTTCTCATTCCCCGAACTAGTCTCAAGCCCATCAAGGCGCGATTTAAATTCGTTTGCGACGCGTGTCGCTTCCTGAGCCTCTTGCCCGGTAATCACGGTGATTCGTCTGATACCTTTGGCGATCCCCGACTCCTCGATAATCACAAAGTCCTTGATGTCACCCGTCTTTGCGACGTGCGTACCTCCACAGAACTCGATGCTGGTGCTTCGCCATCTCGGATTCTCAAGGTCCTTTGCAATATCGTCGACATCGTACCCCAGTACCACTACCCGTACGGGATCCGGGTAAGCTTCACCGAAGACCGCGCGGAGGCCAGGAATTTTGAACCCGGATTTAAGATCAATATCTTTGCTGTAAACCTTGACATTATTCCTGATCCAATCAACACACATAGATTCAATCCTGGCAAGTTCTGAAAGTCCAATCTGAGCTTTATGTGAAAAGTCAAACCGCAACTTTGTGGGAGCGACTAGAGAACCTTTCTGGTCGATATGGTCTCCGAGCACTTCACGGAGGCAGAAGTTAAGGATGTGCGTAGCAGTGTGGTTGCTACGGAGTGGCCACCGGCGTAGTTCATCGTAAGAGGAAATGACTTGGTCTCCAACATCCAGTTGGCCATACTTGAGGTGACCGGTATGCAGTATATAGCCACTGTACACCTGGACGTTCGTCACTTCGAAATCGCATGCACCGTCGATAACAATGTTTCCGGTGTCGTACTCCTGGCCTCCGGCCTCCGCATAGAAACTCGTGCGATCAAGGAGGATACCAAAGTTGGCACCGTCAGGAATGTCGGTAGTCGATCCAAGGAACTCGCGGTTGTAGTAAATCCCCAATACCCCTGCAGTAATATTCCCGAGTTCTACAGCAGATGGTAAGATTTCGGGATTGATGTCAAACAAATGGATGGCACTCACGGTATTTCGGTGAATCATCGGTTTTGGGCATTGCGTCGTTCTTCTCTAATGCTGCAAGATCATGAACGTCAAGTTTGACGCTATCCGCCTTTTCCCTCTTGAACGTGCCCTTGCTCGCTTCCTTTGATCGCTCTTGTGCAGCTTCGAACTCCTTCTCGTTGATAGTAAGGGAAAGCTCTTCAGCCATGAGACGCGTCAAATCAACGGGGAAACCAAAAGTGTCGTATAAACGCCAGACATCGGCACCGTTAAGTTCATTGAAACCAGCCTCTTTTGCACGTGTGGCATATTGATCGAAAAGCTTCTCGCCGCGATCCAAGGTCCGCGAAAAGGATTCTTCTTCCTCGTCAAGAATTTCCTTGATTTCGTCTTGTTTCCTTTGAAGTTCTGGGAAGACATCGCCCTGGAAAACGATCAGCGTGTCACAAGAATGCAACTAGGTTGTGCAAACCATTTGTTCAACTACGATGGGCATAAGAGATGAAAAGAATGAGCCGATGGGTGCAGCGAGTTTCTTCCTAACATATCGACAGCCACGGCGAAGGATGCGACGGAGAACGTAACCTCGGCCAACGTTGTTTGGCACACCGCCGTCGCTTAGGGCGAATGAGAGGGTTCGCACATGGTCAGCAACAATGCGGTAGGCAGTATCAATGCCATCGACATCCTCTGCACCAAACTTGCCAGTATACGGACGTGCGCCACTTAGTTCTTGGATCTTGAGAATGATTGGGTGAAAGATGTCCGTATCATAGTTGGACAACCTGTTTTGGAGGATAGAGACGATACGTTCGAAGCCCATGCCAGTGTCCACGTGTTTCGCTGGAAGAACTTTGAGGGATCCGTCTTCCTCACGATTGAATTGGATAAAGACGTTATTCCAGATTTCGACGACTGTCGGGTCATCACCGTCGACGAGATGGGGAACCTCACGACCACCGATTCGATCGACATGTACCTCACTGTAATGGCGGTTGATATGGACTACAACAAGTAGACGCGAAACTCACCTGCAAGGACCGCACGGGCCAGTCGGACCCATCTCTGCAAGGGCAGGTCAGGTAGGAGTGGAGAAGAAAAGACAAGAAGAATACCCCAGAAGTTGAACTTCGATGCAATGACATGGGTAGGGTCCATGCCAAGGTCAAGCCAAGTTTGCCTGGCTTCGTCGTCGCATGGAATGTTGTTCTGTGGGTCGCCGGCAAAGTAAGTGACGTAGATGCGGTCTTTTGGGAGCTTGTAGATTTGGGTCAAAAGTTCCCAGCTAAAAGTGATAGCTTCTTTCTGCAGTGAATGAAAAGATGAGATTTGGAGTAGGGGAGGAGGGGAAGGAGGGTACCAGCCTTGAAGTAGTCCCCGAAAGACCAATTGCCGAGCATCTCGAAGAAAGTATGGTGGTAAGAGTCTCTTCCGACATCCTCAAGATCTGAAAAAAGATGAGGATGATGATAACCCAGCTATGGAGGGGCGGAACCGTTGTGCTTTCCACCAGCCCTGATGCACTTCTGGCTATTGAATGCACGCTTGAGCTTGCCACGCTCAGAGTTTGGGTCGACAGTGCCGAGAAAGATGGGCTTGTACTATGTTGTGTGAGGATAGCGAATCGACGAAAAGAGATAGAGAGATGAGACGGACTTGGTTCATGCCTGCATTGGCGAAGAGGAGGGTCGGGTCATCGTAAGGAATGGTGGGGGAGGAGGGGACGAAGGTGTGGTCTTTGCTGCGGAAATAGGCAAAGAACTCATCGCGAATTCTGCGGGCGGGCCAGGGACCGTTGTAGGAGGAGGCCATTCTGAACGGTGTCAGAGATCGATAACGCACCAACGCCCTCATTTAAATATTAAGATCTTGTCAATAAATCCGGGTGACTCGCTCATGACCAACTCACGTGATTATTATAGATCAGATTAGATAACCACGTGGCTACAAGGTCACGTGTTTCGGTTCCGCTCCATCTACCTGCCCTGAACGCGATCGATAACCCCTCCGACGAAGAAAAGATATCTTTTGATTCCACCCACCGAGCTACGGTCCCGGTGCTTGCGATCGACTCATTCCTTCCCCATTTAAAGTCCCCTCCTCCCTTTGTACCTTTCTATCAGTAACTTTTAGACATCATGGTGTATGTTCTCTCTTTCATTCCCTTCATCATCGCCATGCTCATAATCCCTCTTCTATCCCATCAGTAACTTCACCGTAGGTGAGACCGCCCGCCTCCCCCCCTTTCGCCCGTACCTCATCCTAACCAGACCAGGTCCGCGCCCTCATGGACCGGCCCACCAACATTCGTAACATGAGTGTCATCGCCCATGGTCAGTGTCGCCCCGCCATCGCTTCATATCGCCATCTAATCTGATCCTTCACTTCAGTCGATCATGGAAAATCCACCCTCACCGACTCTCTCGTTTCAAAGGCCGGTATCATCGCATCAGCAAAGGCTGGAGACATGCGTTTCACAGATACCCGTGAAGACGAAAAAGAGCGCGGTATCACCATCAAATCGACCGCCATCTCCATGTACTTTGAAATGGCCAAGGAAGATGTCGAAGTCATCAAGCAAAAGACAGGCGGTATGAGCGAGTATCTATACATAAGCTCCCAGTCTCACCGACCCGATCCCATCAGGCCACGAATTCTTGATCAACTTGATCGACTCGCCCGGGCATGTTGACTTCTCCTCGGAAGTCACTGCCGCCCTCCGCGTCACAGACGGTGCCCTCGTTGTCGTCGACTGTATCGAAGGTGTTTGTGTCCAGACAGAAACCGTCTTGCGCCAGGCTCTTACAGAACGTATCAAACCGGTGGTCGTCATCAACAAGGTCGACCGTGCTCTCCTCGAGCTCCAAGTTCAAAAGGAAGACCTTTACCAGTCATTCCAGCGCACAGTCGAGACTGTCAATGTCATCATCTCGACTTACCACGACGCCGCCCTTGGCGACGTCCAGGTCTATCCTGACAAGGGTACTGTTGCCTTCGCTTCTGGCCTCCACGGATGGGGCTTCACCCTCCGTCAGTTTGCTGGCAGATACTCTAAGAAGTTTGGTGTCCCCAAGGACAAGCTCATTTCCAAGCTTTGGGGCGACAACTTCTTCAATCCCGCGACCCGCAAGTGGTCTACAAAGTCTGCGGATGCCGATGGCAAGCCCCTCGAGCGTGCTTTCAATATGTTCGTGCTCGACCCTATATTCAAGATTTTTGATGCCGTTATGAAACACAAAAAGGAGCAAGTTGACACTATGTGCGAGAAACTTGAGATTAAGCTTACTTCCGAGGAGAAGGAGATTCCCGATGCCAAGGCCCTCCTCAAGACCATCATGCGCAAGTTCTTGCCTGCCGGCGAGGCTCTCCTGGAGATGATAGTCATTCACCTACCCTCTCCCGCCACCGCTCAACGTTACCGCGTCGAGACCTTATATGAGGGCCCCATGGATGACGAGTCGGCCATTGGTATCCGTGACTGTGACCCCAAGGGGCCTCTCGTTCTCTACGTCTCCAAGATGGTCCCCACCTCCGATAAGGGTCGCTTCTACGCGTTTGGTCGTGTCTTTTCCGGAACTGTTCGTGCTGGCCCAAAGATCCGTATCCAAGGACCCAACTATGTCCCTGGAAAGAAGGAAGACTTGTTCGTCAAGTCTGTCCAACGAACTGTGCTCATGATGGGTCGCTACATTGAGCCTATTGAGGATTGCCCTGCTGGTAACATTATTGGTCTCGTCGGTATTGATCAGTTCTTGCTGAAGAGCGGTACTCTCACTACTTCTGAAACTGCCCACAATATGAGAGTCATGAAGTTCTCCGTGTCACCTGTCGTTCAGGTTGCTGTTGAAGTCAAGAATGCAGCCGATCTCCCAAAGCTTGTAGAAGGTCTCAAGCGTCTTTCCAAGTCCGACCCTTGCGTCCAGGCTTGGATTGCTGAGACTGGTGAGCACATCGTTGCGGGTGCCGGAGAGCTCCACTTGGAAATTTGCTTGAAGGTCAGGTTCGCCACTTTTCTATCGTCCAGTTTTCGCTTAGGAGAAAATGTAGGACCTGCAAGAGGACCACGCAGGTGTTCCTCTCAAGATCTCGGACCCCGTCGTTGGTTACCGCGAGACCGTGAAGGCGGAATCTACCATCGTTGCCCTCTCTAAATCACAGAACAAGCACAACCGGTTGTATGCGAAGGCTATGCCGCTCGATGAGGAACTTACCAAAGCTATCGAGGGTGGTACTATTAATGCTCGTGACGATTTTAAAGCCCGTGCACGTATCCTTGCCGACGAATACGGTTGGGATGTCACCGATGCCAGGAAGATTTGGTGTTTCGGTCCCGAGACCACTGGTCCTAACTTGCTGGTTGATGTCACCAAGGGTGTGCAGTACCTCAATGAAATCAAGGATTCATGCGTTGCCGCATTCCAGTGGGCGACAAAGGAGGGTGTCTGTGCTGAGGAGAACATGCGTGGTGTCCGTCTGAACGTCATGGATGTGACAGTAAGCCCATCATTGTTGTTAATAGTATATCCTTTGGTCTGAAATATCCTTAGCTACACGCTGATGCTATCCACCGTGGTGGAGGTCAAATCATCCCAACATGTCGGCGTGTGTGCTATGCTGCCTGCTTGCTTGCTACGCCAGGTCTCCAGGAGCCCGTTTACCTTGGTACTGTCTCCCATTCCTCGGTCTGACGCAGGACTGACATTTGTCTTAGTCGAGATTCAATGTCCCGAGAATGCCATCGGTGGCATTTACAGTGTGCTGAACAAGCGCCGTGGTCAAGTCTTCAGCGAGGAGCAGAGGCCCGGAACACCCATGTTCACTGTCAAGGCATACCTGCCTGTTATGGAATCCTTCGGCTTCAACGGGGATCTCCGTTCACAGACTGCAGGACAAGCCTTCCCCCAGAGTGTATTTGACCACTGGGAGGTCATGAATGGCTGTAAGTAATCAATCGAGTTGATGATACTGGATACTGAGTGCATGTCGTCCTTAGCTCCCCTTGACAAAGGCAGCAAACTCGAAGAACTCGTTGTTCGCATTCGTACACGCAAGGGTCTCAAGGTAGGCACCATTCTTGAGCTGTTCCTCCCGTGACTGCTAACATGTTCGGTTCGTAGCCCGACATTCCTCCCCTCGACTATTACTACGACAAGCTGTAATTCGTGCCTGGATACCTGGACGCTGTAAATTCAGGTTACTATGGCTTAGGAATCTGTTGTAAGCTGTCGTATCCCAGCAATTTATCTCTTGTATTTCCTTGTTCATATTTGCGAGTGTCGTCTACCTGACGCGGCCATACACGTCGCGATAACCACCAGGAAAATATCGGCGGCGCTCGAAAGTCTGTCGCCGAAGGGAACAGTAAGCTTGCGCCGAACACCATCCACTGTGGCGATTTCGGTACCGTCCCAGTCATTCCTCCGAGTCAGCATGTCGCGGGCCCGCGTTCTGACTTGTCCTGGATCTGCAAAGACTGTCACATGTCTGTAACGTTATCGCACAAGCCATCGGAAAGTTGTGATTGGAGGATGATCGATGGCTGAAGCGCTGACGGAGCAAACGACCGTTCCTGTGGCATTCTTAAGAGTCACTTGGTGTGACTCTCTCGGCACCGTCTTGATGAAGAACTTGAAGTCGCCACGACCCTGGAACTTGCTCGGTCGGTGACTCGAGGTTTGGCCGCTGGTATACAAATTCTGAGAAAGCAAGGATCTCCGAGTGCTATTAACATCACTCTCCTCCTCTGACAATCCCCGAAAAGATGTCGAGTGTTATCGACGATTTAGCAACCATCCCAGGTATCGAGGCATATCTGCAGGATAGCCCTCAATTCGCTGCTCACACAGTTGAGAGACTCACTGGGGGGTCGGGTAATTTCGTATATAGGATACACCTTCGCAGAGCATTCGCTGGTCGCCAGACGCTTGTCATAAAGTATGCTCCTCCATACATTGCTGCATCGGCCACAAATTTTCCGTTTGACCAGAAACGCCAGGTACTCATCAACTTGCCAAGATTATCCCGGTGTACTGACTATGAAAATCAGCTCATAGAAGTCCAAGCACTTCGTCTCGCAGGTCAGCTGCCCACAGCCAACGTCCCCGTATCTATCACAGTCCCAACTGTCCATTCATTCGACGAGGAAAGACATGTCGTGATCATGGACGACGCAGGGGAGGATTGCCGAACTCTGAAGCAACTACTCATTGAAGAGGGTTTGCCAAGGACCATCTC
>JBBPNW010000908.1:0-12320 GCA_038091115.1 Rubroboletus rhodosanguineus
CGATCAGGTTTTCACTGTCCACAAAATGAGGATCATCTCCGACCATATCGTTGCCATCTTCTTTTGGGAGGGCAAGTTCACGGAGTTGTCTAGTAGCATGCATTCGGATCGCGCGAGGATCATCGGGCAACGCTTCTTGCAGAAGGGAATAGACATGGTCCAATAGTGTGGTGCGAAGACGGAGCTGACATGGATAAGTGCGAATGAGCGCTTCCAGTTCCACAAAGAGCTCCACCGTAGGCAATGCTGGATGGGAAGACTTGATAAACTTTCACTCCAAGGATACAGCATAAAATACACACCTTTTGCTGCACTTGACAAAGCAGACTTGACGATGGCACCATCCATGATCGCTTTGCGTGCAGCTTCACCTTCATCGCCACCCTTCTCGGCGGCTATGACTTCGTCTGGTGGCTTTTCCTTCTGCTCGTCATCGCCGCCCATGTCGATGTCGGGCTCGACTTCTTCTTTTCTTACCTGTGTTTCCTCGTCCCCCTTTGTGTCAATTCCTAAAACATTCCACCGCCTTCGCATCCCTTCAATGAAACCAAGTTCCATCCGGATGTACTCCCTCCACATGTTCACGCTGTCTGAGTTTAGCCGAAGCCCACGCTGTAGCAAAGAGCGAGCGGCAGATGGTGACATGTGGGATAACTCGTGTGATGCAGCCAAGATGTAGAAGGAAGGAACATGAGGGTGAAGTTGTAGAGCGCTAAGCACCCCTCTCGAGGTAAGTCGCATTTCTTGGCCAAGAAGCACTGGGCCCTACCGTGCAGTGATTCGCCCCACTAAAGCGCGTGCTCCTTCGCGTTTCGCCACCTGGACGTACTGTATCCAGAGTCCAACGTCTGACTTGAACCTCTTGAGTGCACGTTCGAATATTTGGAACTGCCTCCGGACGAGTGCGTAGTCCGATATCGTCGACTTTAACTTTGGAAGGTCTGGAAAGTAGCGTGAAAATTGTTGATAACATGAGATGCAGATCGGTGCACATACTCAGTCGTTGGAGACGTTTTCGCCGCAACTGCTCGAGGCCCATTTCATATGCGGCATACCGTAAAAAATCACTCTTCTTTGCGACTCGACGCACAAGGGCAGTTTCGAACTGAGTCCTTTTCTTCAAGATTTGTTTCACTTCAGCCTACACGACACGAGCCATAAATCTTTGCTCTGGCGTTGGAACTGTACAGGGCTAGCTTCCGCGCGACGTACTTGAGTGAAAAGACTTTTCTGGACCAGGTCCTTGAGCTCTGCGAGCATCTGGTTATTGCATGAGACAGCATTCGAAAGAAAGGCTGCTCTGGACTTGCCTGCTCTTGTTGAAAGTGCACTCTCTCCATGATGTCGGCTCGGGCTCGTCAATGTGGAGAGATGAGTTTGATGGGACCGAAAGCAAGTAACACGCGGCAAATATCATTTTTACCGTAACCTTTCACAGCACAGCTAATCTAATCAGATGCACACACTACAAACTTGCTACAAACTCAACTCCAGGGTCGCAGCGAATTAATTGCCGGGCATCAAGCACGTTCGTATAGATAGCATGAAACATCGACCCGTCACGGTCCCCAGAGGTACAGGTTTGTGGGAGTTCCAGCAAGACGCCTGGGTATTGAAGTCTGGAACGATCCCCGTGCAGCGCCAATCTCCGTAAACCCCACAGTGGCCCCAGAACATTCTGCCTCGTGGGCCTGGATGTCACAGGCCCCGTCCTATCGCTCGTCGCGGAGGTAGTCGCATGCAAGTCGGTCGAGCGCGATAAGCAAGCGGTGTGAGAGATATAAAGCAGCAAATAGCGGAGAATCAATTCGTACCGTTCTCATCCATGGCGCCAAAGGCTCATCGTACAAGCGCAACGGGTCTTCCCCGCACTCACTCTCGCTCCTCCTCAACCGGTTCTTCCAAGGCTGCATTGAACCTACATTTCACTCAGAAAGATCCACCACCGCCAAAGCAACCCGAAAAAACGAAGAAGGCCGGCTATGGACACGAAGTATGTTTCCCTCGATTTATCTTCTTTTTTTTCCCCAACAGTTTGATCTGACTTTTTTCCCTTCATCCCATTCCCCCCAGTCCCACTCACGAAATACATCACCCCTTCCGCGGGTGAACAGCACGGCACGGGTGGCTTCCAGGGAGCAACTTCAGGCTCACCGCTATGCACCACCCCCGACCCAACGCCAGCAGGGGGGAAAGACCAAGGCTGGCTTCACTCTTTCTAGCCCTCTCGCGGACGATGACGACGAATGGGTGTCCAGCGAAAGCGGTGTTGTGACACCAAATAGTATTGGGTCGGATAGTGGCCAGACACCCGTCGACCTCCGCGGGTCCATACCCACGGCCCCACCCGTCGATGAGTTAATACCTCGTCCAGATACACCGCGGGCGCAACCTCAGTCGTTGTCTCGCGTGCCTACTATCCGTGCTCCAGAAGCGCCGGCGAGGACATCTGTGTCAGCTACACGTGGACCTCAAGCTTTGCAAACAGTGGCTGCGCCACCACCTAGTCATGCAGAGCCGGCTCTTCAAACACAGCTTCCCTTCACTGAACCACGCGTCATGGAGATACGCTCAGCGAACACCTCCCCCATTCATCGGACGCATCACCCATCGAGTAAACGCCTATCGATGACACGGCCTCCCTCCATGCACTCTACTACCAGTAGATCGGAAGTACCGTTACGTCCACACCCTCTGATCCGGGGACAATCGTTTGGCCAGGGTGTACCCATGACACCCAAGGTGGTCCCCCTCGTTCCGTTAACCGTCACCTCGGAAGCATCTCCCGTGTCGTCACCGGGTCGTGATCAGACCGACAAATTATCAACCTCTCCATCCAGCGTAAAGACGACCTGTGCACAATCTGCACCAAATCGTCGAATCTCAGTTTCTTCTGTGCGTTCGGTTGCCACCCTTCCGAGTCAACCACAGGTCCAATCCCATTTTTTCGGGAGAGCACATGACCGCCACCGAACACTCTCTTCGATATCCTCCAATTCTTCATCGTCTGTTCAGGCACTATCCTCGCTGGCATACCTTCCGACGACACGTCCACCCACTCCGCAATACACCACCCACTTTCCTCCTGTCAGCATTTCCGTCGGTTTGGAAGCAGTCCATCCACTATTACCGCCTCCTTATCTGAGCGCCCACATGTCTTTTCTCACACATAGAAGCCCGTTGAAGGAGTCGTACGACAGAGTCATTGGTGCTAGGGAACTACAGAAGCGGGAAGTCGCTGTGGTTTGCAAGGGGTAGGGTTTCACGACCCGCTGGCATTTGGAGTATGTGTGTTCTTGATACCCAAACATCGGACGGCCCTCGAAGGCTTCATTTATTCAAGTCTCTATACTTTCTATTGTAAACTGCATTACCAATGGACTCCTATGCATCCTTATACTATTTAATACAGGCGATGATACCATACATACGTTCCTAACGGTCTTGGTGACAATCTCGCTGTAGTACTAGCTGGAGTGGTTAAACTTTGTATACGACTGCGCACGGTAGTGCCACGACTACAGTGGTGGCGATGACGTGGCGGTAACACCGACGCGCACGACGAGCTTAGTACTTACCCTTCGACCATCGTCAAAATAGATCTACAATGTGGCTCTCTGATGCACAAAGTTAGTACCCTGTTGACCTCACTCACCTGCCTGTTCGACCAACTCATTTCCAGAGATCGGTGTCGCACTCACTACGTTTGGGACATTGTTCATGTTTTTGGGGATAATGCTCTTCTTCGACGCTGCTCTCCTTGCACTCGGAAATGTCGGTGCACCCCTCGCGCCATCCTGTCCAGGCACTCACGTACTCACGTTCCACTCTTCCACCCTAGATGTTGTTCCTCTCAGGCCTCACACTCATCATTGGGCCCCAGAAGACATTTTATTTCTTTGCTCGCAAGCAAAAATTGCGTGGAACGATATGCTTTCTCGGTGGCGTTCTACTCGTCTTTTTCAAATACCCATTCGTGGGGATGATCGTAGAGACTTTTGGATTTTTGAATCTCTTTGGGTAGGAGTTGTCTGCGGAACAATGATCCTAACGTGTCTCTCACGTCTTTTACAATCTAGCGACTTCTTTCCCGTCGTCCTGACGTTCCTGAGACAGCTCCCTTTCGTCGGCACCTTCCTGTCACTGCCCTACATACGACCGGTGAGTGATTCTAGCCGCGCGTCGAATCAACCAGTGATGGGGTTGTTGTAGGTCGTAGACCATTTAGCCGGCTCAAGAACCTCGGCGGTATAGTCTCGGACCCGCCAACCACACACTGCTAGGTAGCTGACGTCTGATAGAGATTTGTTGGAATTTAATTGGTATACGTCCGAAAATGTCATAAAATCCTCGGAGCATGGAATAAGCTGCTTTAATCATCTGCGCCCCCCTTCTCATCCTTCCCCAAGGAACTCGGGCGAACCACTTTTCTCCTGAACGGTGTCTGAAGTAGCGTCCACGTCGGAGGCTGAACAATATTCTCCATTGTTGTTATCTTCTCGGACAGCTCATCTCGGTTTCTAATTGTGAACCCATGCTTCCTTGCCTGGTCAACTACGAGGCCACTGGGAGGGTCTTAGAAACAAGCACTCTACGAGATTGTGTCGGCACTCACATAGCGTACAACATCATTGCAATGTATCCTGACATCGGGACAAGATATGACCGGCGAGTGTATGTCAAATCGGCCAATCCACCCTGCGCGGACGGGTACCAAGCACCGCCTCCAACTCCCTAATGTCAAATCGTAGGCTGGCAGGTGAGTACATGGGAGTGTACTCACCATGACAATCAAACCTGATCCCTTCTTTGTGTATTTGCCAAGGTTCTTGGTGCCGAGGGTGAAAATACACGGATAGCAGATAGACTCGAAGAAGAACAGGGCGAATATACATCCGATAGCACCGTACCTTGGCAGTTGTGAGACCAAGAGACAAAACAAGGTGCAGAGGAAGCTGTAGATCGCAAGCAAGAGAGCTGGATCGATAAAGTTCAAGATCACCACACTGACGAATCTAGGGGCCAACGTCATAACTCCCATGCCAATCGCTGACAGAAGACCTTACCGTCCGACGGTGAAAGTAATTTGGCAGAACGAAAACAATTGGCTCGCTCTAGACTGGTCGATACCAACTCCTTGATCGACGAAGAAGTTTACGGCAAAAGCAGCTACACCGACTTGCGCTCCACTGACTACAACATCAGATACAAAATCCACCAAAAAAAATCGCTAAAAACATACACATAGGCGGTCTGTGCGACAAAACCAAAGATACAGCGGTACTGTCTCCAGAATGGACCTTGGTCGTCCTGTATTCCTGCGTCTTGCATCTCCTCGGCAAGGGCATCCTCAGTGATTTCGGGTAGATGGGCGAAGCTGAAGAACGTCGTAAAGTGGGATTGGTGAAAGATGGAAGCGACATACTAGAATAATACATTAAGAACGACACCGAGGCCTGCGACAGCAAGATAAACCCTACATATCCAGATCAGCTTTCTGATTGCGTCGAAATACACAAGAAACACACCACTGCACTGTACCAAGGCTGGTTGCATTCTCGCCCGTGAAGAACCATCGCGCTGCAATGAGAGGTCCGGAAAAAGAAGCCACTCCTTGAAAGCCTTGACTGAAATTGAGACGAGCGGCTGCATACTGAGGGGTTCCCAAAACTGTAATGTAGGAATTTGCCGCGACCTCGAGAGTAGACAGACCACACCCTGAGACGAGATGATAATGACCTATTCAGAACGACGTCCGCACGGAAGGGACGATTCACGCACCGATGACAAAAGTACTTCCGACGAATCCACCATACTTCTCGAACTTGGCAGATGGCCAAAAGAATATGGCACCAAGCGAATATAGAGACAAACCAATATGAATGCCTTTCTATCCATCCAATGAATAGCAAGAACCGATCATTCTTCGAATAAGTCACCTTGTATCCTATCCGCCTCATCTGCTCAAAGTCAGCGCCATCCGAGCTTACCGAAAGTAAGACTCACAAAGAAACCTGCGAAGGGTGCCCATACAAGGTACGCTCCCTGATACGCCGCCGTCAAACGAAATTCTGTACCTCCACGTTTGGTTTGCTCACGAAATAAGCAAGCTGAAGCATTGTACTCTGCAGCTTCGTTATGTTGAACACGGTTTGGAAGTGAGCATTGAGGACATCAAGAAGCTAGCGAGGGCTGCCGTTGGCATCGAGCTTCATGAAGGATACGGTGTAACGCTCACACCATAAGCAAAACCCCCTGTCGAGTTCGTTAAGTTGCTGGTTCCATGGAGTGGGATCGACGCACAACGCACAAGTAAAGAAAAGTGTCGTCACGAGGGCGAAAGCGTAAGCCCATTGTCGTTGGTTGAGTTGAGATCCTGAACGGCAACACCATGAATAAGAGAATGATCCCCCGAGCCGCTAGGACAGAACACACCAGTCGTTCCCTTGGGAGGCGTCATTTCGTGTGTAAACGCCCAAGCTGATCAAGGAAATGGGGGACCAAGAACAACACATGCGAGAAGGTAGCTCTGCTGCTTATATGGATGGGTTTCGGCACGGGCGGATATAGCACGCACGTGGAGATGAATCTTAACTCGGCTCACATCTTCTGTTACTTGACGGACAACCGATATCATACCTGCAACGGCGTGAACCTGGTATGCATCACGATGCTTGTATCCGCTTTCGTTTGCTCGTGGACGACAGCGACCAATCGATGAGGCGTAACGTAAGGTGCCGCGGACACAGGGTGAGAGTGGAGCCCCTGGAATAGGCGAGTGAAATACAATTGGGGTTAAGGTGTGCCGGAGTGACAGCTGGCGAGGTGATCATGCGGACTCGTCTTGCCCGGATTATCTCGGTCCGTTTCCAGCTTGGTGTGCAAGTCCATCCCCATGTGTACGGATCGGAGAACCGCGACGTGGCAGGTCACTCGAACTCAAAAGCAATTGTCATTAGTCGTTCGGCATGGAGTTACCACCCGAACTTCGGGGCCGCGACTTTGCCTTCAATTATAGTAAGTTGGCGATGTCCTCACCCGACTCGGAGTCACCTCTCGTTCCGTATACTGTCGTGAGTGCAGAAGTGAGTGTATCAAATGGATTGGTGCTCACAGTTTGGGTCAGCGAAAGTATGCTGAAACGAAGTGACATTGCATCACATTCGATAACCACTTGTGTGATCAGTACGAAAGTGATCCACACAGTGATGAGCAATGTCGGCCTGGTCAAGGTCCTGGCAACTGCAATCCCAAACAATGATTAATGATGGGCTGACCGTATCATTGGCACGATTAGCACGATTTGTACTAGATGTCTTGACATGGTCATCCCATCTTCAAGTGGACCGATCACCGGACTGCTTCAAGCCGCGTTCGCCACGCCGTTGTGACCTGTGACATTACTAATGGTTGACCTACCGATATCTGTGCTCACGATAGCTCAGATTATTACTTCGAATACTCTGTTTACAAGACTTAACAAGCCTTATCCGAAATCCAGGATTCCCGTGATGCCAGCAGAGGGTCGTAGAAGGAGGAGATTAAGAACAGTGCAGCATTTCTGGACCGCAGTACGGTCAGGTGGTTTGGACTCACTCCACCAGCCGTGGCATGTGAGTACTGGAGTACGGAGACGTCTCCCCGAGCTGCCGCACTGATCAGTCCGATTCTCAGGATGTCCTTTCAGATGCGACATCCACCGCGGAACCTGACACTGATCCAGACCTGTTTGATGGGGTTACTCGCGATGTGCCCGAATTGGGTCTCATTGTCCGCACTGACTTTTCCGATGAACCTTCCTGGGCGGCGTTTCGTACTCGTCTCCAGGACAGCGAGAAGGAACTTGTCTTAGGCAACGACGATGCAGACGAGAACGCGTCATCCCAACCTCTCCAACCCGATGACGTGGGTGAACAGGACGACGGCGAGGGCGAGGACGAGGACGAACTTGAAGATGCTCCTCCAGCGATCTTCTACATCATAAATCCATCTTCCTCGCAAGAGCGCAAGCTCCTAGCAGGCGTCTCGAACTTGACGGTTTTACGCCTTTTCAACGATGTTGATGTTCGCCCGTCCCCAACCCCCCCTCATGGCGCAAACCGCAGTCGTTCCTTGAACAGGCTCGTGGACTTTCGCGGCTGGCAAGAATTCTATCGAGGGAAGAATGTGTGGATATATGATACCCAGTCAAACATCGATCAATGCGTGCGCGTTGTTAGCCAAAGCGGGGACATGTACGGTACAGCAACGTAAGCGTGGGGTACCTCCAACAAGTCTTGTGCGAAACTCATCCAATTCAGAGGAGATAGCTGGCGAGCACGGGTATCACACATATGTGAACTTCAGGTTAACTTATCCTCTGGGGCCATCAAGATCGACTTTGGAGGACTTGATCGCTGGGACTTCAACGAGCGGAGGCGCAACTTGATGGAGGCTGAGGGAGAGTAATTCGAACTGCTTGACTCCAAAACCTACCCCCCTTTGATTCACGCACCGTTGCGACGCGCCAAGACGAGATCGTAATGATTTGATATGTCAGCTAAAGCAAAGAGGATACACAGGGAATGCTCCGCCCATCCTCGCACAACTTCCTATGAGGAATTTTAAGCAGTAACAGTCCAGACACGAATAAGGTTGTCGGTGAAGCCCCCGAACAATGTCTGGCCGTCAGCAGACCATGCAATCGACACACACTCGGGTTCCCGCGAATTAGCACCAACGTCTACGAATTCAGGTTTGAGCTCGTCGACGATCGATCTAAGAAAGTAAAAGTTTGCACAGAACTCCAGGTTAGTAAGGAAAGTAACGTACTTGCTCTCGAGATCAAAGATTTTAACACAGCTGGCAGTGGCAGCGCACAGCCAGTAACGGTTGGGGGAGAAAACGAGGGCGTTGACGATGTCACCCGCCTCGAGGGAGTAGAGGTGCTTGCCCTCGTTCAAATCCCAGAGCATGGTGATACCATCCTTGCCACCTGATGCAGCCAAGGAGCCATCCGGGGAGACAGAAATAGTGTTGATATAGCCGGTGTGGCCGTAGTGATTTGTCTTCAACTTGAACTTGGAGAGTTCCCAGACCTGTACCGGGAATGAAGATTCACAATATGAGTTCAAAAACTTAAATGACGCTACCTTGACCACCTTGTCCCAGCCGCAAGACACGATGACAGGGTTCATGACGTTGGGGCTAAACCGCACGCAGGATACCCTGCGAACAGCGTCAGGATGATGAGAAGAGGGATATTAACGATCGCGTACCACTCGGTATGGCCATCATCCTTGATGTCATATTTGCACTCCCCGAGGGTGTTCCAGAGCTTGATGGTTCTGTCACGGGACCCAGAGACGATCTGTCTGTTATCAGCGCTGAAGCTGACGGAAAGGACGTCTGAAGAGTGGCCGACGAATCGACGCGTGGTTTGGCCGGTATTGAGGTCCCAAAGACGAAGAGTGTGATCCCAAGATGCAGAGAGGGCAAACTGGCCATCGGAGGAGATGACGATATCGGAGACGAAGTGGTTGTGTCCGTGCAAAATACGTTTTGGATAGCCGTATGTATCTTCGTCACGGGTCAATTGCCAGACGATGATGGTCTTGTCTGTGTGCGATATGGACTATCAAAACGAGTAAGAGTGTGGGTTGTGAAGAAGATAAATACCACGAGAGGCAGTCAGGATCATGTCTGGGTTCTCTGAGGATGTCGCAATGGCGGTCACCCAGCCTTTGTGGCCGGGCAGCGAGCCGAGAAAACGTAGTGATTCCGCCATCGTTGGTTAAAGTCACTCGACGTCGCCGAGACACACACCACACTCACAACCGTGACGTGACAGCCACCGTGACTCGACTGCATAGTTTCTCGGCTATTCCCGCCCATGTGTTTTTCGCTTTTGCCCGTCTCAGCTCCATTCACGTAGTTCTTCCTGTGAGTACTTCTTCTACAATGCTTCGCTTTTCCGTATGATGTTATTCTTCAATATTTGCTACTTCAGAGGGTTCGCCCGATGAGACCATTTTCCACCAAGATCTCTGACTCTTTCTGTACCTCTTCCAAGCAGCTTTCACTGACACCCTCCACAGTTTTCGGTCACGCATCCCGAACTGAATCCCGTTTAAGGATGTATCTGTCACCAAGGGGTTCATCAGCATTGATAGACGGTAGTCAGTCAAATGCAGCTTCAAGTACTCCAGACCCACACTGGATAGATATGCCGAATCGACCCAGGACGCCAGTCATCAGTGAGCATAAGCTGATGTCCATTTTGTGTCATGTATTCAACATAGGGGATGAAGTTGACACAGACCCCGGTGTCGACGATATGCTAGCTATGTTCGGATTTGTGTCATGTGGGAATTCACAGTTCTCTAAGATGTACCGTCTAGTCTGTTAGCACTCGCCTCCCCCGAGCTCGAAATCCTTGCTATCATAGTCTCTTTCGGTGCGTGGGCTACGAGTTAATGAATGGAATATAATATACTCGGCCTACAGGCAACACTGATGTCCATGCGACATAGTGGGTCGTGCTCTCTGCCCACCGTTTGTTCAGCATTGTGATTTGCCGACAGCGCGAACATTTTTAAGCTATATCAGGCTGTTGGTCGTCATATCGCTGCACACCCCGAGGATAAGGAGAGGTTCCCAAACTATACCTCGAATGCTCCACCTATCCTTGCTCTCGGCCCTCAAGGGCCACTTCATGGTGGTCGCCACTTCGCTCAATATTTCCATGGGAAGTGAGTTGCTCACCTCAGATGGACAGTGTGAATTTCCTCAACGTCCCGCAGGGATGGTCTAAGCGATATTATGACACGCCACCCCGACCTCAACGTCTCCGCTGATCAGGACAATCAATTTAATTCTAACTTTGTCACGACATCAAAATCAGCAATTGATGTCGCCCTTGATCTTCTTGAATCACGGCCGGAGAGAAGCATTACATACATTGTTCTCGGACCCCCAACAAACCTCGCCATGCTTAACCGCAAACATCATCAAACTATAAAAACCCGAATTGGTCGAGTTATCATGATGGGTGGTGCCTTGGACGTCCCAGGAAACACCTCGCCTGTCGCAGAGTGTAAGATATTGTTTCCTTGTGGATGTCAAAATATTCTATCTGATATGCACAGTCAATTTTTTTGCTGACCCGTTCGCGACGAAGGAGTTGCTCTGCCCTGTGGTGCCAGGAAGTGGTCTCCCACTGGAACGAGTCCTCCTAGTCACGTTAGATGTTACAACCCCGCACGAACTTCCTTTCCCGTTCTACATCCAGCACGTCGACCCTACATTCGATTCCACTCTCAAGCCTTCCATCGGCTTAGACAAAGCACCTTTAGTCCACTTTACAAGCTCAGTCTTTGAGCGCACGAGAGAAATTATGATCATTTTCGGGAAGGATGCTCTAGAACTCCACGATGTAGTCGCTGTTTGGTGTGCCATTGAAAATCCCCCTGACACTGCCGTCGAGGAAAATGCATTGCCAGGGCTGTCACCTGGCTGGGCTGCCGTCAAACGCAAATTTGACATTGAAAGGTACGGGATCACTTTGAAGCAAGCTGAATGGGGGGTGATGCGTTGTTCCAGGACGGCTGAAATTACTCGTGGTATGTTGGTTGTAGACCGAAGGGGAGACCAAACGGCGTATGCCCCCGGCGCCAACCGATCTAAAGTGCAGGCTCTTTTAGAGCAGTCCCATCAATGTCATGGCTTGCTCGAGTCTACCGCCGTCCCTGCTCAGGTTAGAATGGAGAGTGAAGGAATCCGCAAGGGTCCTGACGAATGGTTGGGCCACCCGACAGTACACGACGGCAGTCTTGGTGGATCCATGAATGTCGCTTGTGTCGTCGGCACACCAGGGAAGGATGCAATCCTGCAGTTGTTGACAAAACGTTTGTGGGGAGTTGACATATGATGATGTATACGGGTGCTACAATCGAAGGTAGTCTACTAATCACGGATGCACCCTTTTCTTGCTTGAGGGATATACAAGCTGGCATGCTGGGCCAAAACTGCCGGGTTGGCCGACCCACAGCTTAGGTAGTACAAGCAAAAGTCAGAGTACTAGTGGTGATGCACCCCTTGGAATAACGGAGGCCGTGCCGTTCTGTCGTCAGTTTTGTGACAAGAAGCGGTTAAACATGGGTAAGGTCCTTTGTATATTATGCGCGGCATGTCGTGGATTGGTCTAATGCGAGCACACGATTGCCTTGGTTGGCTGGCTTCCTCGTCGAGGAGAGAAGAGGGAGAAGATGGTATTGAAAATCTGATTGTACACAGCAAGTGGGGAGCGGGTACATAGCTAGATCAGGGAAGGCTATGGAAGA
>JBBPNW010000909.1:0-12315 GCA_038091115.1 Rubroboletus rhodosanguineus
AGAAAACGAAACTCCTCATTGACCACAAGATTCAAGGCATTCAAATATGAGTGTCGCAGAAGACCATTGGATGCGATGTGATGTTGATTGGTATCTGCTTCTTGTATGGCTATATAGGAGACCATAGGTGATGGAGTCTTTATGGCTAATACTGGGAGATTTTGCTGACCCAAAACAGACTATGAAATAAATTTATACACTGTTCCAATATAATTGCTTTGGTGTGACTTACTGTCAGGGTTGGCGCTGGTTGCAATAATGGAGACTTTGGTGATACAATCCCAGGTGAATGCATCTTGACATCCAAAAACTTTCAGTTGCATAAGTATAGGATATAGTTGTGCACACCTCCTATGACTCACAGTACTAGGCCTAGGAGATGTGATATCCTGGATCTTTAAGCTGCGTAAGTATAGGGTATAGTTGTGCACATCTCCTATGACTCACAGTACCACATCTGGGTGATATGATCATATCATGAGTGCTCTCTCCAAAAGGTGATGGAGGAGCAGAAGACTGCACAGCAGTGTTGACTGGGGATATCTTGGATTTAAAAAAATGACAGGTAAATATTATGCTATCAGACTAGTCAAGACCTACTGTGTTGGGTATGCGCAACTGTACCTTTAGTTGTGCAGATTGTTTATCCTTGTTTGATCCAATCCAAGTGGACTGGACCTTTTTCATATATTTTCTAATAGAGTCTGTGGTGGCATAACCTACAGACTTGGGACAATCTGGATAAGAGCAATAACAAAGGAATACACCATTCTGATCCCTTGTCATAGTGACCTGCTGTCCAGTATGGGTGGTAAAGATAGATACTGGAATATATTTCCTGACATGAATGATGTAAACACTTTTGAGATTGAAGTCTAGCTTGCAAGTAGTGCAGGTGAACTGGTGCAGTGTAAGTATACCCTATACTTGCGCCAGTGTAACTCAGATTTACCATATTCTTGGATAGATTAGGCTGGTGGTGCAGCATAAGTATACCCTATAATTGCACAAGTGTAACAGACTTACCAAACTGATTTGGCTGGTGGTGCAGCATAAGTATACCCTATAATTGCGCAAGTGTAACATAGACTTACCAAATTCTTGGATATTTCTTTGTTTATACCTGTTTGGTTTTGTCCAAATCAGGAAGGTGTTGGTTCAAGTTCAAGATGTATCTGAGCACAGCCACTGCACTCTCTGGTCATTGGTATATATATATATGGATGATTACATAAGCGATGTGCATAAGTATAGGGTATACTTACGCCAGCTATATAATTCATATCCTTGCAGTCAGCTATTATGTCTATATGTGATAATTTACAGTATACTGTATATTAGTTAACCAAATTACTCTTATTCTGAATTAGGTTTTTTTTTTCGCTGTATATATGTAAGTATTTCATATATTTGTGCAATATCAGATATGAAGTATCTCATAGTATTCTTTCTAGTCTCTGAATATTGTGTATGACTGTGTTTTCAAGCTGTGCTGTGCATAAGTATATGGTATACTTGTGCAGTGTCAAGCATAATGAATATGTTCATATGTTCATTGCTAGTCCTTGATCACCATATAGCTATATTGATAGGATTATATGCTAATGTACCGTACATGCAAAGCATCAGCAGAGCACAGCCACAGAACCTGCACAACTATATGATATAGTTGTGCTCAGCTATTCCAGAAGTTATGCACTGCTTTTAGTAGCTGTCCATTACTTCCAATGGCTGTGCTCTGCCTGAACTTCCAGTGGCTATGCTGAACTTCCAGTGGCTGTTCAGACTTCCAGTGACTATGCTGAACTTCCAGTGGCTGTGTATGCTGGTACCTGGTACAGGGGGTAGACTATTAGACATTCCTAAGAAATATAAAGGGGAAATGCTTGGGAGCTCAGTAGAATGATCGGCGTTGGCACCACAATTGGAGGGGCGAAACATGGCGAGCATGAATGAGATGCTGACCTTGTTGGGCACCAAGGGCCTAGGTGGCATCACGGATGGGAATGGAAATACTTTCCTGGACCCTACGCTACAACTTTCTCTGACCGCTTTGCTTTCAGTGAGTGTTTTCACCTCGGGCATTCATTCAGCATATGTGTATGCTAACAAAAGACATCACACAGAGTCTGGCTGGCGTCATGGCCAAGCAAGCAGAGAGAGTGCATGATCCCATCTCAGACTTGACCACAGTGCTCCTCCCACACCAATATTTGGAGGCAGTCAGGGCCTTAGGGCTGGGACCAAACTTCGAACTTCTGCCCTCTGCTTTGGTGGAAGATGCAAAGGAGTATTGGCAGCCCAGGGTGGAGATGGAGCTTTATGCATTAGGGTGAAAGGCATTTGCATCCACGTTGACAACAAGCTTCACAACAAAACAACAGTTGCAGCGAGTGAAGGATGCGGTTCATATGGTGAACATGATCAAGAAGTTCCAGTGACCGACCAAGCCCCGCATCATCAGCCTGAATGCTTCTGGTTCAGGTAAGCTGACTGCATTTTAGCATACACATATGCTAATTCTTCTCTCACACACAGGCAAAGGGAAAGCACGTCAGATGCCAAAGAGCACATCTCAAGTAGAGTCTGACTTGAACACTCCATTATGTCCAATGCAACTGGACGTCACAACCAGCTTGGGTAAGCTTTTTCATGGTCCCTATTCCAACCTCGACTGACTCGATGTCTGTTTAGGAAAACAACCCAGCCCTGCTGACAGCAGTGGGTCAGAGAACCCGCATGCGACAAAGCAGCAGAAGGTCGGGCACGAGTCCCACTATATGGACCTCTTCACACGTCTTGCTGCTCTGCAAATGAAGGACATGGAGGATGCAATGCGCACTATGCAACAATGGATGGAGATCTCTGCAGCACTGGAGATCAGACCTGATCCTCCTGCTCATGTCATCATTCCCACTTGGGTACAACCTCTTTTTTTGATTCAGAGAAAACTGCAGTCCAAAGACCTCCGTCTCGCCATGCTCCTGACATGGGTCAGAAACCAGGCAGCATATCCCACTGACGCTGCGCTGTACACATGGCTCAAAGAAGGGTGGTCCAAGTCCCAGACATGCAAAGAGGAGGTCAAGTCACTTTTGAAAGCGTGGGTGGACCAGGCAATCTCATCCATGGAGCAGATCGATGATGAGAAAAGTGACCAAGTGATGGACACTGCAGCATAGTTGATAGCTTTGACTTTTCTCTCTTGCACTCTACTTTGTACAATTGTAGTGCCTTCCCCTTTGTATCACCACCTGTGTTCGTAATGGATATTGTGTTCTGAATATCGTAAAGCTAGAAAGATGTGACTAGACCTTGAAGATGGACAGAGGGAAACAATCAAGAATGTGAATGTTTGCCCAACTACTTCATCATTGATCGCTTGTGATTAGCATACGCATATGCTAATCGTGGCCTGTTCTGAATGGCAGACATGGCAGAAAGGACAGTGTCTCAAGGTGGGTCAGAGGGACAACAGCAACCATGACCAGATGGAGTATAGCTGTGAGACGGTCAGTGCATGCTTGGCAGGATTGGAGTGACTGCCAGATGCGCATTGTCATCGGCAATGGTATGAAATTAGCATACACATATGCTATTTCTGGTGACCTTGATGAACCTAACACCATTTAAATGAAAATGATCATCTTCTTTGTCTCAGTGTCACTGCGACATGGGTCAGAGGGATAACAGCAATCACAGCCCCATTCAGCATTGCTGCAACATGGGTCAGAGGGAAAACAGCGATCACAGTCCGATTCAGCATCGCTGCGACATGGATGGAAGAGAAAACAGCGACCATGGTAGGATAAAGCAGACCAACAGGGCTGCAAGACAGAAAACAATGAGGGTGGCCAATCGCTGGAACAGAAAAGCGATGAAAACAGGCCTATGGAGTGTCGCTGTGACATGGATGGGAGGGAAATGGTGATTCGGGGCCTGATATGGCGTCGCTGCGACATGGGTCTGAGCGAGAAACACAGGATCGGGGTCCCAGGGAGACAGGCAGGAAGTGAAAGGTCAGAAAAGGGGATGCATGCAGATCTGTGAGAAGGGGCTTGTCACACAGGTAATAAAGTTAGAATTGTGTCTCAGCTACATAGCATCTTCACCATCCTCTCCCTTGAGAGTGATTAGTCCACACTGGAGTCATGTCTGGTTTGTGAAGGACAACTGGGAGCCACTATGGTTGCACAGTCCCAGGCTGAGTCTACATAGAGTATATCCAGTATACATTTACATACCATACCATACCATACCATACACTGTGTTGTTGAATTCAGCAAGTGTGTGATGTGACCAGACAAACGACGTGTAGTTTGCTAACTTTGCTCTTTGCTTATTTTGCCACATGTGAGCCTTTTTTGTCCACAGCATTCCAACACGTTGTCCATTCACAATATTGTATGTGTGCCACGCCTCGCCACCTCTTTCTTCCATCCAACACTTAGACTATAGCCTGTAACCTACATAACAACACATCCAAAAAATCCCAAAAAATTGGGGCACCTTGCTTGAACCCTGTACAAGGCCTGGTGATAAAACAAACTATGAGTTTGCATGATATATCATCAAAATAATGACATAAAAGCTGCTGATCTGATAAGAGATCAGGCTCTCTTTGCAGGCTTTTTGTTGATACAGGACACTGTAAGGGGATAAAATCCTGGATTAGGCAGCTGACCTCCACTATACTATGGTGCTGGTGCAAAAACCAGCAGTTTCAGGAAGAAGTGCTGGGAATTTTGTTTTGTTTTGGTCTGCAGTTGTCAGACTTTGTTTGAAGCAATTCCTTATCAAGTCTCTACTTCCCAGCTTCACAGATTCAACTCTGTGTGTCTGCTGGTTGCTAAGGCCTTTTAGGCTGAGACCTCTGATAGCACTACAGAGTGGAGACCTGATTGGTAGGGCTATTATTGCCAAGAAAATTAACAGGTGTTCTATCTGTTTTTTTTTCTTGCAGTTATCAATCAAATTGTCTTAGGCATTTTGCCTTTTGCTCTGTCATACTCCTGCCCTGGTTACCTTCAGTAGCTTTCTGGCACTGTATTGTGCAGCAGAGTGATTTGTGTACATCCTTGATCTCCTTTTCAATCCTTCTTTTCTATAGCATGTGAGTATTCCATCCTGGAGTTTCTATGGTTATATATGGTTTCTAATATGTACTATACAGCAGGGTCTCTCCTCTTATCTTTTCCCAATGAGCTCAAAATGCTGCTCACCAGGCTGAATGTGATCAATTCCAACTGGGGGGACAGACCACTCTCAATGTGGAGCAGAGGGCCTTTTACCAGGCAATGTTGGATAGTGTCACAAAGCAGAATGGAAAGATGTTCTTCCTTCAAAGTGGTGGTGGATATGGCAAGACCTATGTCTCCAACCTCATTGTATCTGTTATTTGTTCAATAGGCCAGATTGTCCTCTGTGTTGCTTCCACAGGCATTGCTTCCCTTCTTCTCCCTGGTGGTCATACAGTTCATTCTCACTTCAAGATTCCCATTCTCTACCATGAACAGAGCATCTGCAATATCAAGAAGAATGACTTCACTCATCAACTCCTTCAAAGAACCACTCTTATTATCTGGGATGAAGCTGCTTTTCAAGATCATCATGTGGTGGAATCTGTAGATTGCACCTTGAGGGACTTGATGGATCAGCCAACACCATTTGGAGGAATCACCATATTATTTAGTGGAGACTTTAGACAAACTCTATCTGTCATCCAGCATGGCTCCAGAGTACAGATTGTCCCTGCCACCCTCACTTACTCCAATCTCTGAGCTCAAATGAATGTCCATTACCTCAATCAGAACATGAGTGAAGCAAATAGTGGGATCGCTTTAGCAGATACAATGATTGGCTGAGTGAACAACAACCAGAATGATAAGTGATGGATGAATAGACGTAGAGAGGATAAAACGTAGACGCGCGTAGTCTTGTAGGATATCACGTTGATCCCGTAATCCGTTCTGGGTTTCAGTAACCAGCAACAGATGCCTTTGAGGATGTTGAGTGACTTGCTTAGCACTCGAGCTATTGGCAAATGTAGACACCAATAAACAAACTGGGGAGAGTTCGTCTAGAGGGCCCAGTATTTATACAGTTGTGCTAGGCGCATGGACCATGATACAAAATAGGTACAAGTACATATAAGGAAGGTAATGGGTGTAGGGTATGATGTCATGTGGGAACGGAGTGACTAAGGAATAATGGAATGACATCATGGACTGCGATAAGGAATCTAGAACACAGATATTAAAAGAATGAGGATACCGTGTGGAGTCTAGATGCAGAAGCTCGGACCGAAGTCTAGAGTGTGTGATAGGAGTAAGAAGGAATGTGATATAAAGGAAAGGTTACCACGGTCACGTGATAGGTCATGTGACGTGATAAGATAAGATAAGAATGTCTAATAGAGAACAGATGATCAGTAGTAGTGATCAGTAGAGAACGTTAAGTAAAATGAAACAATGAAACAATGAAGTGCAACGATTCGTTACAATGAGTCTTGGCCAGGATCTTGAATCTGATGAGTGGGCACAGCGTCTTTTGCATATAGGCAGCACAGATAGAGAGGTGGAGCTTCCTCAGCACATGCATTGTGGTGATAGCATTGCCTCTCTGATTGATGCCATGTACTCTGATCTGCTGGCTCTCCAACCTCACCAACACCTTTCTAACCACTACTTTCTGGATCATACTATCCTCACTCCTAGAAATATCCAAGTCCATGGAATCAACTCTATCATACTAGAAGCTATTCAACCACAGGAGAAGATCACTTATATCAGTGTAGACTCTGTAACTGACAGGGGGTATGACTATATTCAACCAGAGGTGTTACATTTCCTGTCCCCTCTCAGATTTCCCCTGCACAAATTGGAGCTAAAGAATGGTGCAGTGCACCTCCCATGCTACTGCATAACCTGAATCCCACCCATAGACTCTACAACGGTACAAGATTACAACTTATCAGATCTACTCCCAGGATCTTGGAGTGTTGTGTGTTGAAGGAGAATGGTGATGGTGATGTAGTGCTGATTCCCAGAATAGCCCTTGATTCTGGGCTAGAAGATTCCCCTGTCCCTTTTCGCCACCTACAATTTCCTGTCCACTTGGCCTATGCAATGACCATCAACAAGTCTCAAGGCCAGTCAGTTAGGAATATTGGGATTGATTTGTGCTTGTTACATGAGAGCACAACCTAGCTTTGGTGATTATCCTACTTATCAAGAGGGTGGGACAACCACAAGTCAACCCCTGTCTAGAGGTGTTGAAGGACCCTGAAGACATAGTTGTACCCTAAAGGGAAGGAAGGGAAGCACAAGGCTTTGATGGCAAGGGCGTATCTGTGTGAGGGATCGCAGGAGAAGTGAGGGAATAGAAGCGAGCAGAGAGAAGACTTACAATGAAGCTTGATTGCGCTGAATGGTGTAGATTAAAGTTAAAGTACAAATATAGGTGGTGCTCCTCATTCAATACTACTTGGGTTATCTAAGGCTGGAGCTTCCTAAATAGAGAGGACAATGAAAGTAAACAATCATCCAAAGAGGAAATGGGGAATAAGGGAATATGAGCTGTGAACGAGAGATCACAGCTGAGGAGAATATGGTCCAAAGAAAGTAATAGAGTCCGATCAAGATCTTGGAGTTAATAAGGGAAAGCATACAAAAGACAAAAGCAGAAAGAGATCAATCTGAAAAGAGTCTGGAGGCTATGTTGAGGAGAAGAATAACTCTTCCTGTAATAGGTCTGCCCAGGCTGTGTTGGGCATAGTGAGATCAAGTCCCAAATGGGCAAACACAGGTAGTCTGGGATGTTCCAGGAATGAAGTATCAGTTGAAGGCAGTGAGGGTGAAGGGGAAAAGTATAGGGGATCCCCTAGATTTGTAACAGCACTCTTCTGTTTTCTCTCATGGACAACTCTATGTTGCTCTTTCATGTTGTACTCATCTCAGGAGGATCAATGTTTTGTTTAAAGAAAGGCAAGAAGACATCAAGACACCCAATGTTGTTTGGACTAAGGTATTTGTACATTTGAATATTTGGTTCATATTATTTGTATTTGTACTGTGTGTAGAATAGAATAGCTGCCAGGTTCAATTGTATTTATAAGAATGTGCTATGTACTCCTACACAAAAAAACTTGGATAATTGTGCTGAAGGCACAAGCAACAGGTGAACAAGCTAGTATATTCTGCTGGGCCTGGCTCTCATAACCATATCAGCAACAACATCTGCCTAAGGGCCTGCTCAACTGAAACTTATGTCCTCCTATGTCTCCTGTTGGGCCCACCAGTACTTAGTATATCCAGTTGCAATTACTTACACTAAGCTACTAACCAGGCATGCCTTTATGTACCCAATACTCCGCCATGTGTACCTTTGGGCCCACTTGTTGATCCCACTTGTGTATTATGTTGCATCATGAATGGCCAGCCTGTATATACACTACCATATCAAAAAAAAACACCGCCAGACACACCACAGGGTGACTGTGTTGAAAGTGATATTGTAAACATGGCATGACTGTGTTGAAAGGACAATGTGACAACATGGGCTCATACCCACAGCTTCAGTGAGGTAACCTATGAATGTATATACAGTAGGTCAAAAGGTGAAATCAGCGAAAAGAAGACAAAGAAAGGAAATAGGAGGGGAAAGTGTGGGAAAAGAACACAGAAAAGGAAATAATGGTAAGTGAGAGAAAAGAAGGAAGCATATAGCAGCACACAAATGGTTTATAGTGACACACTCGTCACTAAGCAAAGGAAGGCACAGCACAATCCAACCTTTGAAACAACATAGAAGGAACCTAGCATAGCAGCAGAGTGAGTAAATCAGCAAGGAAAGGAGGCAAGCTAACAAAATGCACAGGAACAGCCATATGTTTATTGTTGGAGACATACCAGCAGCAATGAAAGCAGAAGATGGAGTGTGGCAAGAAGACATTGAATGGATTATTCTGGAGCAGAGGAAGCATGCTGGTGCAATAGCAGGATTCCATGAAGAGGCAGCAAAAACTATCAAACTGATGATGCTGTGCAGCAACTATGAAAAGGGACAGAAACGCACAGCAATGACACAATTAAGGAAATGGCACAGAGTTGAGGTGGCCAAGGAGCTGAAATACAAGGCAGATGCAACAACAATAGCATGGGGAGCACAGGAACGTTACCTGGACTATTACCTGCTTGATCTGGGATGATAAGGGCTTGATGCGATACTACCAATGAACTGAGGGGATCCCAGCTACATGTTCAAACTTGATCTGCACAAGTGAGGATGACAATGGCAGGTGCAGTACTCAGACCTTGAGTTTGATCTGGAAGAACAGATGGTGTACATTGAGAGCTATGGCCAAGAGGAGATAAGGCTTGCCATGGTGAGCCAAGGATTTGTGGAAGAGGGGAGATGGCAGAGGAGGAGATGGCGGAGCTACAAGAGCAAGTGAGGCAGACAGATGAAGGAGACACCAGACTTGATGAAGGACAATACTGCCAACTAGTGGTGTTTCTTACACATCAGCAGCAATGACGAGGGTACTGGGACATCTACCTACATGAAGACTATCCAACCCCCTTGACAGAGGCAAGCATGCAAAGTGTTACAAATATTCTGTGAGTGATCTGAGATTTTCCAAGCACCCCAATCCTGTGCACATCTGCAATGTGCAGATCTGTGCAATACATCTCATTCATGTAATACATGGGTTGTTTGCCAGGATTGTGCAGATCTGCACATTGCAGATGTGCACAGAATTGGGGTGCTTGGTAATTAACTTAACACATCTGCAGTGAATTGATATACTGTATTGTACAGAGGCACAGTGGGAGATCGAGGCATTCATGAAATGCATAGAGGGGATGTTGAAGGACTTCATCAAGCAATTGAAGATGAATGGGATGAGTGGATATAAGAGGCAACAAATAGTGGAGTGCCAGGGTGGCAGAAGAATCAATTACTATGGGAGAATGTTCTGATTGCAATTGCAGTGAGGTATGGACAGAATCAGCTGGTGTGTTAAGCAGGAGAAGAAGCAAGAGCAGAAGAAGGAGAACACTGGGAGAGGATCCACAGCTATCGACATATGCACACGATGACAATGGCAATTGCAACACATATCCAGTGAGTTTTTACAATTTGAAAAGGGACAAGGAGAAACTAGTTATGAGGGGAGATCCATATCAGTTGCAGAATGGCAGACAGTACCCAATGAAGAGATAACAAACCAACATGGAGAAGATATATATGACTCAGCGGATTTGGAAGAAGAAAAGCAAGTTGACCTTGAAGGCTATGAATTACTAGACGATGAAGGCTGTGAAAGGAACATTTATGATGCAGCTGGCACATGCATACCACAGAGAGAAGCACTGATTGAAGAAGGGACAACACAGAATGGGATGCTGTTTGACCTGTGAATGATGCACAAGATGTTTCTACAATCTAAAGAGGAGATTGCAGAGCAAGTAGGGGATGAACCAATGACAGCACACTACGTGTACCCAATGGCATGCCTCAAAATGATTGGGCATTTCCAGGCCAAAGGATTAATGACACTATTTGTGGAGAAGGTACAAGGATTGAATCAGAAGCTGAAACAGACATATGATGAAGATGAGGGGGTGGGCATAGAAGCTGATTTGATTGCAGTATATTCACCACTAGTGGAAGGAGTTGCTTGCCAAGGATACAACATGCTGTCTCACCGGGTATGGTCACAGGGACAATATCATAATATGCAACTGGGGGTGATGACAGCAGCATTTTTTGGGACACACCAAACAGCAAGTACAAACCAACAAATTGCAGCACAACATGCAAGGGACTGTGAAAACTGGTTACCATTTGAATGGTATCACGAGAAGATCACCAGGGCAGCAATGGATACATTGACACAGATAGAGAATGTATATCGGATCTCACTGCAGCGAATACCAGCAAGGATGTGGAATGGAAGGTAGGTGATAGCAGTGAAGAATCAGAAAAGATCTGATCCACCATGGCAGAGCATTGTACAGAGACATAATAGCGCCACTTGCAGACATGTGGTCACATGGACAAGTGCTAGAGCCTGTAAAGAAGCATCTGGTGATGTTTAAGCCTATGGTAAGCAGTGATGGTGAATATTATGGATGGTTCTAACTATGACACAGATTCTGCCCCAAATAGTGGAATGGACAACCTATGGAATATGCTCACTTCTGAAACAGATCTGAACATGATTCAAAGAGAGTGTTGCCAAGTAAGAGCCAGTGCTGCACTATTGGATTGAGTTCACAGCATTGTTGGAGTGGACACTGAACTATGCACACACAGGAAATGTCAAGGTACTGATGAAGGGGCTGATGGATCCATTGTGGTTATCTTTATCACTCATCCATGATCGTCTACCATCTATCTCGTCTCTATGGGCAATGTCACCAATGTCTGCAGGCCAAATGGATCTCCAAATGACAGAATGGTCCCCCAAGAACCAAGAGCCACTGATCGCCAGTGCACAGTCTCAGATAATCAACTATGGCCAAGCTCATTATCAAGTAAGTTGTTCATGTATCACACAGATTACAAATCTGCGCAAACCCGCATATTGTGGGTTTGCGCAATATTGACAAATCACTTGCAATACAGAGTTATATGGCTGGATTCATGTTGAAGCATTCTCTTTTTCAACTTCCTGATGCATTCTACCCCACACTTCCCTTTAATCCACACATAATCCTCTATGTGTTTCAGCAGGCATGTCACATCTATGTCACAGATGTGGTGGAGTTGGTCACAAGTGGAGTTACAGCTCAGGTGGAGCAACACCTCATCCATAATGACATTGCTTTGCAGATGTATTTGACAGAATGCAAGCGTGCTCTGGAGACATGGAAGACAATGCAACATCCATTGGGATATGCAAACAACAGCTATTCATTTGGTTTGCTGAATAGGTCATCCATTCACTTGCCAAGTCAACTGTTCACATCACATCTCCCTTTGGAAAACTGGCCATTCATTTTTTGTATTCAAGATTGCCATATATGAGGCTGAGAGGCTCTTGGGCTCATCTGTTCAAACTCCAGCCACTTTTACTATCATAACAGGTCTCTTGGCCAAGGCTGCATCACTGGCCAATATTTGCAACATTCCTTGGGCACCCAATCCAGTGTAAGCTGCAGGTGAAACAACCTCGAAGACTACTTCTTCGTAAGATTGGCTTGTTAGGCCTCTCTAGGCTGCACACGTTGAATCATAAAGGAGAGTGGGGGATTGAGCAAAGCTCTAAGGCTTCAAGGGGAGAACCAAGAGAACTAAACTGGAGGG
>JBBPNW010000910.1:0-11897 GCA_038091115.1 Rubroboletus rhodosanguineus
CGACCATGACTCTGCGGATCACATTGGAACATTCAGAGTGCTTCTTGTCATGATGTCCAATGTCCAACCCGTTTTTCTCGTCGATTCGGGCCCGACGTTCCTAAGCTCGGACTCAACGGCGAACGAGGGAAACATACGCAAGCCCCGTTACGACCCGGTCGTTGAGGATCGTGATGCTGTGTGCCGTGTGGGATCGCCATTTTTACTTCAACTTCACACCCATCATTGGCTCCACTGGATCATCAACCAAAAAAAAAAAAAAAGGTCATACGACTGAATGCGATACTATTGCAAACTCGTATACCATGTGCTCTTGATCCGATTCTACTTTCCTATCTCGATGTGCGTCCGTGGTTCCGCGGGTTGTGCGGCTTTTGGCTTCGAGGAAAATGCGTTGACCCGGTGATGCTCATCAACGACTCTCATCGTAATTTCGTACAGTCATGTGAGGCCAAGACGCATGGGTCCGTCTCTCGTACGTCCGCGGAATAGGCGAACGCCCGCGTTTTGAGTTGCAGCTGCGACGACGGGGGACGATTAAAAGTGTATTCTGTCACCCCCGTGAGATCTGTTCTCTCGCCTCTCTCTGGTGGGTGAGGGGGGATGACGAATGACTCATCAGGGGGGGACCTGGATAGTGAACGTTTGAACCCCACACCGGTCCACCGGATGTCATATCAACAACCGACGCTTCCTTTGGGTTCATTGATCCGGTTCGCCCGTCGGAAGAATGACGACTCGAGGCTCGCACCAGCGTATCGCATCGGACGCATTGTAGCCTGTGAAATAATATCCCAGAGGCTTCCCAGGAAACGACATGCCGGACGTACCCTGGAAAGCACAGCATGCGTATGTGACCGACGCACTGCCTTTGGTCCTCGCGCACGTCAGGGTCGTCTGTGTTCTTGCGGTGATGACGGGATGGGGGGACGCGTGAACGCATGTAGAGTGGCCTTGATGCCCGCGAGAGCATGCTCGACTTGTGCTGGGAGGACGGAAATGATTTTGAGGGCTGACGACCCTTTTGATCGGATGGGATTGGACGAATGTAGCGACAGGAGTGGCTATGGATTATCTTGGCGTGAAATAAAAAGGAAAAGCGGCGGAGAACGTACTCGTGAATGAGATGGCAATCAACGCGTCCTGTTTAATGGAACACGCTCTCAGACGGTGATTATTACAAATCACGTCGTTCGCCAATCTGCACACCTGTTACAAGACATCCCTGTTTCACATCCTGCGGTGAGACGTAATTAAACCAAGATATGCCGCTCACATGATTTGAGGGAGAACGCCATACGTTCAGGTCATGGCAGAAAGCACGACGACATTGTCGTGACTGTGAGGCGGCACAGGTGTGCGTGCGACGCCAGAGACGATCTTACTTCTTGTGCTACCTTCAATCGTCACAGCAACCCAGCCGAGTCAAATCCAGTACTGTAGATATCTCCGCGTACGGGCCCTCAGTGAGACCTGAACCACTATGTGTTGCATCTGATGATCAGACCATAGTAGAAAGCAGAAATACCACGCACAGCAATAACTTGAAGTAGGAACAGCGGTTCCTATAGACCTCAATGTGGGGATAACGCGTAGTAAACGCGACCATGGCGTTGCTCAACGAGAATGCCCTTCACCAGAAACGACCGAACTGGACAAACTCAGAGGTCGCCCTATGCACCGTTGACAGAATGAACGTGCACCATGCGCTGTGGCCCAGCTGTAATTCATCAGATGGGCCTGACTCCGAGCAAGACTACCATTTTAGGCAACTATAATCTGACATCCCAGTATGCCAGAAAAGTTCACTGTTGATCAACGCGTTCGCCACCCGAGTACTACGGTCCAGGGGTGCCAATGCGACAACGCTGTGCTATAGTACCTACTGGTCCCCCAATTCGAATCATCACAATGGTGCAAGCCCGTTTTCTGCCAACAGGATGACGGTAAGTATCCGAGTCGTGATACGCACCGTGACGCACGTTTGCTTGTTTACTTTCTGTCCAGCGATCCGAGTCCGCAGAGAACAGCTGACTTTTTCCAGCTTGCTCCTTATTTGAATTGGTTTCCCGTTAGCAAGTGGGGCTTACGAAATACCCCGATGCCAGGTACTGTGACGTGTCAATGCCATTAACCTTGATGGAAAAGGAGGGTCGGCATTACTTGAATCCTCCTAGCAACAATCGGGATGGACCCATCGCTTCAAGTAATCTTGCGATCATGCTCGTACGATAGCTACCGGGCTGACTCCGGTCCATCGTTCCATATGGTTTCGGAGGTCGGTCCTGAATACCTTGCATGAAACGACTGCGCGGAAGCCCCGCAATGATGTCTTCGAGGTCGTGCCAAATCTTGTCGCACTCAGGAACCGCAGTGCCATGGTTATCACATGTAGGCCGGGACGGAACTCGCGCCATTTCCTTGGCAGCACTCGACGGGTCCATCTCGAAGCAATCGTCACAGCACGCAGAAAAGACCGTAATACCTCGACGCAATGACAGTCTAACACCCACCGCCATCGCCACCGGCGGGCTATGGATATATGGAATTTAAAGTATGGATGGCACTGGAGTAATTAGTTAGGATCATGTCCCACTGGTGGATCTATGGAGACAGTTGTAGTTTGTTGTCAATAACCATCCAGTACTCCAACGGACACCAGTGACGACCACCCGAGGTCCGTAAGGTATCATCTACCAACTGGCTAGGCAGTTCCCAAGTCTATTAAACAAACAGTGCACCGGGTATTCACGCTCCAAGAAGTCGCGGTAGAATGGTCCTTCAAGTACGCCCATGGGTATACATGATCAACCTCCGAAACAGTAACCGTCACCTAATGGGACTTTCCTCGAGAGGGATCCTATCAATATGATCATCCTTCCGTTCGGCCCAGTCCAGCATCACCGATACATCAAACGACAGCTAATGAAATTCTTTACTTCGTCTCTCGGCTATGGTTGGGCAAACCGCGTACGGAGAACTTGGACTCTGAAGCCCCCCCACTGGGCCTGGCAGATAATGATCATCGTTATCACAAGCATGCCAGTCTGAGGCCGAGCTCCACTCAAAATCCCGCTCGGCCGAACGAGACACCCGAATCATCCATTCTAACGAGAATTATTTTCCGTTTCTGAGATCAGAATTTGAGTGACTTCTCCCGTTCTCTTCCGTCGTTATACAAGCTTAAATAATTTGCCGAGAGCTTGAACCAGTGGCAGCTGCCCAGGAGCTGAAATGAACGGCATTTAGGACCCAAGAACCCTGTTGGCAACCGACGTATTGCCCCACGAGCCCAACCTAAGCGATCCCCAGAGGCGCCTTACTACATGACTTGCTGGGCCGAACACACGTTCCAAATGGGCGTTGCTACACCCTCCATCACTTTTTCCTCTAGTAATTTGCACACTCTGCCAAGCGTCGGGTGGATTTGGGTGGATCCATCACTGCCAGCAGCACAGCCAGTCGGCCACCCCCTCGCGGCCCATTCTTTGCTCCGGGGGAAGAGCATGACCAAGAATTCGACTCAGATCAGGCGCCTGATAGCGGCTTTTGGTGCGATCCACGTTCTCAGGGGGTAATAGCCGTCGAAAGGGTATATATTTTACTTTTGAGCAGGCGAGTATTACATATTCGAAGCTTGAAAGTTCCGTAGGCGAGTCCTCACCTGCTGTTTGAGTTTTCGGGGCAACTGATACGACACGGCTAGCAACCAAAAGCCTCGTGGACGTGGCGTTGAACTTGTTCCTCGAGCATGCCGTCAGATCAAGGTGCGCGAGGTGAGAGCATGAGAATTTCATGCCAGTTGCCAGTGGGTTGCAGGAAGAAACTCCGTCGAACAACTGCCGACAACTCGCATCCCTCAAGCCTTCTCAAGTCTGGACTCCATCAACGCTCCAACCTGCAGGTATTACATTCGGACACGACGTAAATTACATATCTATCAGATAATAAATCCCTGAGTGACAAATTGTCCATACATAACGGAATGAAAGAAGCAACTCTACATGTAAATATATAATATGCACTTTCCCTTTAGAAACTCGACAGCTGCGCATGCGGCATGACATGTACCCAGGATTGCTTGCTTATGCAGACACGCCAAAAGATATTGATGATGCCTAGACGCCGCGTGTGATTTGCAAGGATGGGCAGGGACTGAAAAGGTATGGTGTTCAATAGTCGCGATCTCTGCCGTCGGAGGGACTTGTTGATGTGTGAACACCAGATGATCAGCCGAGTTTCTGCGACGCCACTGGTTGGCCGATCAGCGATCGCGGTCAGCCAAGGAGACCGTGGGAGCGTAGAGAAGGCATACACGAGGAGGCGTAAAGCCGCAGCTGGCTCAAACTTGACCATGTAATCCGTAGTCGATTTTGATATGGATCGTATGGGCTCAGCTGGAGCGATGATTCTTCGGACAGGCCAATCGCCATCGCAGTCTGCATGGCAATCTACGGGAGAGTGGGGCATCAGACAAACGCGCAGTGGCCAAACCACACACGCACATCGCTATACTGACGGAATCCTGGTCCCGCGCGTATTAGCAAGCAGCTCGGCAAATGCGTTGTCATGAACGTACCATGTCCGCGACCGCTCTTGTATTCTGCCCACGCGAGAAGAATCGCCGCTTGGAGCGTCTCCACAGAAGGATGTTGAAGCGATGTTGACAGTTGTTCCTAATATACCTCAGTTCGTGCCGGCAACTGTCAAGCGAGGGTGGACTCACCTTTGCGATATCACAGTAGATCTCAGCGACAGCTTGTGAGCCTCTTGTGACAATTTCAGGGATATCGGAGAACCTGCAGGGACGTCAAGCATGAGCTGTATAGTCTATGCCAGGTACTACATCACCTTGCACCCAAAGCAGCTATGCAATTCGAAAGTAGAGGAGACAACGTTTGACGTCGGAACTTGTCGTATATGTCTTCGTAGCTGAGGAATGGGCACTGCGCACCCATGTTGCTGATGAATAATTGTATGAACTGTTGCATCCAGACCCGCTGGGGAGACGATGGGTGTCCAGCATCAAAAAGTAAAGACGACCTGTATTGTGGCGATTGTTCAATTTGTCTTCCGTATGAAAAACCGGAAGCGGATTGAGTGGCACGGTGACTATGGTGAGATCCAGAACTCTTGGAATGATCAAGAGGGTATGATTGGTAGCGTACACTGGCTTCGTTACCGTGCACGGATGACTGAGGCGGCGAGTATGACGAGGAACGTTGCATGGATGATGACGACGCTGGAGGAACATCCGCGACATGAAACTCTGGAATGGCGATCTCGGGCCCGCCGGGGGTATCGTGAGGTGTGTATTCAGCTTTGCCAGGTGGGCGTAGGAGGTTAGGTCCGGCGATGACTCGACTGCGTTCAGCAAAGTAGCGCTCTCGATCTCGAAATTTGCAATGAATCTTTGCGACTCTGCATGCCTCGCAAGGGGAGTCCGGACTGGACTGAAGACACTTGATTTTTTTTAAGCGACTGAAAGAATACAATGAAGCTTACGAATGTGAAGCGGCACAAGGCACCTACCAATTATCGCAGGACGTGACAAGACGAGGGCGTTTCTTGTGACTTTGACCATCTTGGGGAGACTCGATGATGAACTGGTAGCCTTCCATGATTCGAGGTTGATGGGGAACGATTCGATGACGAAGGCATAGGGCTGTTTATATCCGCACTATATATTACCCTCGAGGCCACTTAAGGTTGTCACGCTCGTGTCACTGAAAAATATCCCAATAAGCGTTGACTCGGATACCCAGATCCGCGAATCTCGAGTCTCGCTGAAACGATTCTCACTTGTGATCTGTAAAGCCTCTTAAGCGATCATCGCAAAAAGAACTTACTCAACAGGCCAGAATGGTAGCAGTGCATTGATCGATTTCTGATCAGTAAAACGGATCGAGTTAACCGCCGGGGATTAGTCAATTCCAGAACATCGCGTGAATACCTGCATTTGTTTCAAGCCGGTGCCGTAAGAAGATTGGCAATCATGATGTTAGGCCCGCAACTCCTGACCAGGTCCAGTCCACGCGAACACAATATGAGTCCCAAGACGCCGTAACAGGATCATGGGCTCACTGAGATGGGTTCCTCAACACGTCAAACACCCGGTGAACAGATAGGTAAGCCTGGGCTGCTTTGATTTTTGGGGGCCACGAGTTGCGCTGGCAGCCGCTACGGGAGGGGACCTGGATCCGTCCTTTGTTCGATCAGTGTCCCAGACTCCCGTTGAGTGGATGTTCCGTTCCCGAATGTTTCACACTGTTTCCAGCTGGGCAAGTGATTGGCTGTGCCTTGTAACCAAATTATGATGGGACGCTCCGGCAGGATATGCCGAATGCCATGTCATCACTTGAGTTCGCTCAACGCTCGTCCGTCCGCAGCAACAACTATAAACGTGAGCAGTTATGAACCCGCAGCGATTGCCGAGTACCTCCGCTGTTGACGGGACCAATCCGTCAGCAGCTACATTCAAATGTCGGATCAATGGTACGGTACATCCGATAGTATTTAAGTCGCGCACCCCACGTAATTCCAGCCCTCACTCAGGGTCATGCCACTAGGAACGACGCTACAGAAAAACTAAACTAGCGCAAAATATGTGAATTCAGTACACCAAGACACTGTAAACTCACCAGGACCAGTGTAGAGAATCAAATGAAAACTAGTGATAAACCATCCGTACACCCATCCTGGCCATATTCGTTCCGTCGCCCCAATTCAGCTTAGGCTCCTCAAACTCCGAATTTCTTCGGCATCTTCCTCCCCTTCACCAAGCCCTTCCGCGGAGAAGAGAACATGCCGATGAATATCCCCGTCACTGTCCTCCTGGATCTTTGTGGCATTCGGTTCAGTAACACACAATTTCTTCTTGAAAACGAACTCACGGAATGTATAGGTCCGGAGCTGTGTGATCCTGCGATCAACTCTACATCATATTCATATACCGACCCTTCGCCGTTCAGATTTTCACCCAGTTGCATCACGTTGCCATGCGCATCCAGAGCGACGCTGGAATCGATGGTCTTGCGATATTTGTGATATGTAAAGAGCGCAATACCTATCCTCACCATTGTCAGCCAATGCTGCACCAGACCGAGAATGAAGACCGACCGCAGACAGTAATAGCAACGCCCGTCATATTGACAGGTGTCAATTCATCCCCGAAGAACCAGGCAGAGATTGTGATGGTAGAGACTTCTTTGGCTATCCCTGCTATGGACATTGGAAGAACGCCAGCACGTTGAATGATGCTTGCACAACAATGTGTAGTCAGCCTCGATGTGTACGCGAGAGTGAACGAGTGCTCAAACGTACTAGTACTCGCTCATGACCATGCAAAAGGCGAGGATGCCCGGAGCAACAAACATAAGGAGTGTATTCACTGTCGAGGCCACCGTTGAGAAGAAAGGGGTCGAGAACACTTCGATCCACCCTTCCCACGCGATGCTAATCACAGCCACTGTAAAAGCTGTAGCTGGTGACAACCAAAATATCATGGACGGCGGATTATCGAGTCCCATGGATTCGTCCTGCATTGCGACTTGTGTGAGACTCCAGCGAAGGCCACTGCAAACACTTGCGAAGATGACCAGCAAAAAGCCAGAGGATACGAATGCGGTTTCTGAGGCGACCATCAACAGCACCCCCGCGAAAATGATCAGGATCACAATGACCAAGCGCACGGAGAATGGTTCCAGTCGGAAGGCAAACGCGAAGAGAAGGACGAATATTAGCGAGGAGGACTTGCACATAGCTATAGGAATCAGATGTCAACCAAACATTCATGCCAAGTGCGGCCCAAAGGAACGAAGAAAGAACACTCACTATAGAAGGATAGTGTAAGGCTCTTCAGAGAAACATTGGACAGTCCGATATCAATGCCAGTTGCCATTGCAGGAGGGGTAATCTTGATGCTGCGAAAAATAGTATCACCTTGGTGGTATTCGCATCCAAACTCACTCACCTATAGCTACGCAGTGTGGGCCTTCTACTAGAAGAGAAACTTCTTGAGAAAGTGCATCTAAGCAAAGCAGACAGTAAAAACTGGATGGACATATGGACAGTGGTTACAAATAGCGGAAAAGGGAAATTAAAGTGGTCTGGAGAAAACATCCATTTGTTATACACGGAGAGCACCGTCGAGAAAAGGTACCTGGATGAAGGTGTTCAGAGGTTCGAGCAGAAACATAGAGTTGAGCGCAATGTACCATGCCAAGATGAAGAAAACGTTGATAAGTGCGTTTCTCCACCAAAAGCTTTTCTTCTCTGCCTTGGACGCGATACGAACGTCGCCTTGGCCTCTGGGAATGGTGTCTTCATCGTCAGGACGTCCTATATTTTGTTCCGCGTCGGACAATATTGGTTCGTGTTCGGAAGACTCTGGATGCATGGGGCAATGTCAAACATGCCGCAAAGCGAGCGTGCGAAGTAAATATAATTGAGGTCCACGCCGGACCTGATCAACTCTAAGTACAGACATCGACTATTCCTACTAATTGATCTGGATGGTCATCTTTGTAGACGGCGGCGCGGTGGGCCACGGTCTCTGTTTGGCCAGTAATACCAGTTCAGACCAACAGCTCGTCCCAATGGGTTGAGTTAGAAAATGATCACCACGGTAATGCTATGCAACGTGCTTCTCGGGTTCCTGTGCGTGTGGTGCCTCGGGAGGAATAAGTACGGTCGGATAGTCTCGCCTGGACACGGAATACATGAGATCTTTGAGGGCACAAGTCGACCCATAAACTTGCCACGTTCGCCAGTGATCAAACTGCTTTTGGTTGAGATACTCTCGCCAATCGTCTTTCTTTATCTCCGACCTAAAGCGAGCATGCTGAAGGAGCTCCAGATGGTGCAGAGCATGAGGATAGCTTCAAGAACGTTCGGATCAGTGTCAAAACAGGGACCGGAACACACCGACTGTATGAAGCGAGCATAATCTTTCTCTCGCCAATATTGTAAATATTCCAAGTAATTGACGAACGCGGGTTGATCGAGTACGTTTTGCTGGGCCAGGGAGTGCAAATAGTAGGGATTCGCGAGAGATTGTACGAATTCGAGCTCTAGCTCAAACCTTTCTCTATTTGCTGCCCTGGCATCTGTGACTGGAGGAGGGGACTCGACTGTCGCAGTTGTAGACATGACCAAGTCAGCCTCCTCTTTGTTTGGATCTAAAGCCTTCGCCAAACAGATGGTCACGTGGCTATGACGCGTCTGCGCGGTCTGTTCACTTCGCCTTTCTTGTCACCGATTGGATAGCGAGCTAGCCATGTCCGACGACGATTCCAGCGGTTGGGAACTCACAGAATCCGATCCTGGTGTTTTCACGTACGTATTCAACCTCATTTAGTCCCTACAACCGAACTGAGCTCCTTGTCGATAATCAGGGAACTCCTGAAAACGCTCGGTGTTCCGTACATCGTTGACGACTTGTACTCGCTCGATCCCGAGGCGTTGTCTGCGCTAAAACCTCTTCACGCACTCGTATTCCTCTTCAAATGGCTTCCTTCCACCGCCGGCGGGCCGAGCAGCACTGCAGGGCAGTACGATATCGAATTCCCTGGCTTTTTTGCACAACAAACGGTCAACAATGCCTGTGCAACCATCGCAGTAATAAATGCGCTAGGGAATATACCGTCACTCCCTTCAGGTCCGCAGTTAGCAGACCTGATGAGTTTTACGACGGGAATGGACCCACAAACGTGTGGAATGGCGGTGACCAGTGCGGATTGGTTACGGGAAGCACACAACGCACTTTCTCCGCCAAGTTCTATCTCGTTAGATGGTCTAGGGTTACCGAAGACATCCGATGACGCTTATCACTTTGTCGTCTACATTCCCGTTATGGGTAGTGTCTATGAGCTCGATGGATTGAAGCCGTATCCTGTTCGCCACGGCGAATATGATGGATCTGGGGAAGGCTGGCTGAGGAAAGCGAGGTGAGTGATTGTTATCAAGTTTTTCCTCGAATGATGGATTAATATCCGCCCAATTAGAGAGGTGATCGAGTATCGGATAAGCACGTATCCCACTGGAGCGGTAAGCGAGTTCCCTAGTGGAGATAACCGTTCTTAAATCAACTTCTCTCCGCTAGTTGGAGTTTAGTTTACTTGCCCTTCGCGACGATCCTCTGCCTGCTCTCAAAACACAATTAGAACATCTGCAGCGAACAGGAAGTCAATCAGAAGCCGGTCAGATTCTTGTGAAGATCAGCAATGAAAATATGAAACGGGAACGCTGGGCTGTACGTCGTCGAAACATCCTGAGATCTATCTGCTGAGATTATTCAACCATGCTTTGGGCAGTTCGAAAATAGCCTTCGCCGTCACAACCACATCGGGCTGGCTCACGCGCTGTTAGTTGGACTTGCGGAAGCTGGACAGCTTTCATCCGCCACGGAGAATGCGAGGAATGTTATGCGGGGACGGATCGCAAGGCGGAGAGAAATGGGACTTGGCGACGCAGATGAGGACTAGTCTGGCTTGTTCGTGCCAGTGTCTCGGAGCTGTGCCTGTGGGTAGCAACTCCACACAGCTTGTTTCTTCGCCGTCTCGGTCTCTTTCGTGAATGAGTCACATGTTCCGCACTTGAAAGCTTGATCTTTGAGTTAGAATTCCGACCACACAAGTGTCAAGCGCTGAGGAAGCCGCGATCATAGATGGCAGTTGCCGGAGTCGATGCAAATTCCGCCCACACAATTGCTAGAGTTTCGTAACTATTCTCTACGGAAGTGTCGCCTCAGTTCGGTAACGGTCCTATCTTGGCATCACGAGGCGTGCGTTGCTGCTTGGTTCGTCGTGAAAATGGCCATATGACCCCCTGAACTGATCGTAAATCGGCTAGGTTGGACAACTCTAAGCTTGCGACGATCCGACGCCACTTGACTCAATCAACAAACGTATTCTACAAACATGTCGCTTACCATCAACTCAGCCGTCCAGTTGACGTCAGGTATTTAGAGTTCAAGCCTGTTCGCAATCGTTACTGACGCCCAGTGGCCAATGTAGGGCATGCGATGCCCCTTCTTGGCTTTGGCGTGTACCAAAATTACAACACACGGCCTTCCGTTCTAACAGCCTTTGCAGCCGGCTATAGGTTGGTGATCGATTCGTCACCAAGCGGGTCTCTCACCACCTGACCTATCGGTCCTTGTAGGCATGTCGATTCAGCCCAGGCGTACAAGAACGAAGCCGCAGTCGGCGAAGCTATCAGAGAGAGCGGTCTCGAACGGGGCGAGGTATTCATCAGTACGCTCCGTGCGTGTCAACACATGATTATCATGACGCTTATCATTCTGCATGCAAGCCACGAAATGTGTTAGTAAAACGCATGGTTATGACACCACCCTCAAAGGCGTTGACGAATCGCTCGCACGGTTTGGTTTTGGTAGGGGCCCATCTGAACGTTCGATCACGTCACTTTGACCATTCACTTGTGCTTTTGGTCCATTGTTGGTTCCCGACAGATTACATTGACCTATTTTTGATCCACGATCCATTCTCTGGCACAGAGCGACGCTCGGCTACCTACCGGGCCTTGCTAGGTGCCCAAAAGGCAGGGAAAATCAGGACAGTCGGAGTGTCGAACTAGTCAGTTTTACAAAATCTGCCTTCCGATTCCCTGACTGATTCAGAATCCAGTGGTGTCAAGCATCTCGAGGAAATCAAAGATGCGGGGCTGCAGATGCCCGCTGTGAATCAGATTGAGGCATGTTCCATCGTTTATTGTCATTAAATGAGGTAACGTCTTTCTTTGTACGTAGCTTCACCCTTTGTGCCAGCAGCGGCCTATTGTGGATTATTGTCGTGCCCACGGGATTGTTGTGCAAGCGTACTGCCCGATTTTGCGCGGGCAAATGGACCATCCGGTGATTCAAGCGATAGCAAACA
>JBBPNW010000911.1:0-12313 GCA_038091115.1 Rubroboletus rhodosanguineus
CTTTTCTCTCATACGCCCACAGCCTTTCGTTTAATCAAAAACCCAACTACAAATATCTTCAAACCGTCCTCTTCCCTGCAACATTGTCACTCACCCTTACAATACAAGAGATGGAGGAGATTTCAGCTGCGCATGTGAAGGGTGTCCATTAATAATGACAGCGATGACTGCCGTGGTCAGCCAGTTCGAAGTAGAGTGACAACGTGCACCCCACACAGGTAAGTCATCGATATGATGTATTTTTTTGATACGTTGTTCACTGGTTGCACAGCTGTCGTTCACACAAGCGGCAATGATGTACGGCTCATATACTGCACGGCGCAAACATCCTGCGGTAGGCATAAAGGTGGTAGCTACCCATAGACTTTTCATGAATGTATTCCAGCTTGTAGTTCACTGTTTTGTGCACTTTTATCCTCATCATTTCAATTTTTGCATGACACTGCACTCAGGTTGCCACTTGGGGTTGGTCAGGGTTGGTCAGGGTTGGTCAGGGTCGGCTTGGGGTCGGCTCAAGTTGGTCCGTGACTTCTGCTGGCAGTGTCCGCTAACCAAGCAAGTCAAGTTGGCATTTACATAAAGTGAGGTCATTGTAAGTCAGGTCACTCACCTAGTCATGTGTAACCAAGTCAAGTCAAGTCAAGCCAAGTTGTGGCAACACTATGGTGGAGTAAGTGGGCGGATGCACTGGGTTAAGAAGCACAGGTGCAGCAAAGGCAAAGGAGGCAGCGGGGGTTGCTTTGGTGTTGGCAGCATGAGCCTGCCGTCGCTTCTGCTGCTTCTCCTGTCCAGCTTGTGAGCGCTTTCCTTGACAGTGTTTCTTGCCATTGCCTTGGATGGAGGAACCACCTTGTTGCTGACCTTGTTGCTGCTGCTGAAATGAAGGATCTCCCCCTTTCCATTTTACAGTGGAAACCTTATTTTCCTGCAGCTGGGTCGGCTTATGGCGGGAAGCATGTTGCAGCCAGGTTGCAGTGACAAGCTGCTCGATCTCAGAAACATTCAGAACTGCGGAACTGGGAGGTCCGGAAGTGGTTCCAGTTCTGGTTCCGGTTGCAGGCACTCTGGTTCCGATGCTCTTGAGATTGAGTGCTTGATGTACATTATTGGCGTATGCAGGGAGCTTGGAGAGAACAATCATTATTTGTATTTTGTCAGGGATCATATACCCGACATCATCAAGACAAGCAAATTGCAAATTTAGTTTTGCAAAGGATGGAGCGGGATGGTTGTTCTCAGGAATGGAAGTATCCATCATGATCTTAAATTCCATGTAGGCGGTGGTGACACTAGGCATGGAGTATGCCTTTTCAAGTTCCATCCATAGGAGTGAGGCATAGTGCTGGGAAACGAATTTGGCAGCGATGTGAGAATTGAGTTTGAGATGCATAGCCCCAAGTGCCTTGTCATTTGTATCTTCCCATGCTTCAATAGTGTCGGTCCAATCGGTAACTATGTCTCCGGCCACATCCCGAATGTGATCAGGTTGGACCCGCGAGAGTACTCGCCAGAGTCCCTGAGAGTGGAGATAGGATTCCATTTCTACAGCCCATCGTTGATAGTTTGTCCTGTTCATACAGGGAAGGTCCTTGAATGTGGTAGAAGACATGTAGGTTTCTGAGGATGAAGGAATGTCAGTACTATCCAAGTGTTCAATGAAAAGTCAAAGAAAAAATGGCGGCGAAAAATTTGCGCTTTCCTGAACATTTTTCAGAATCCTCTAGAGGGACCTAGTCTCCCCATAGGATCTGAACATTAACTCCTTGAGTGTAAAAACACATCAAAAGAGTGAGCGTAAAAATGCATCAACGTTCTTCAGAACTCAGCATAAAAACGCTCAGAGTAAAGCGGCATTGGCGGCATGAAAATGCACAGCCTTTGCACTCAGGTTTCAGTAGAAACTCCCAGTGTGCATAAAGCACTACCGGGGCTCATAACCTGTTGAGAGCCAGCATGTACTGGCAGAGTGTACACTACTGGGACATACCTGAGGTTCAGCTTAATTATAGAACATAGTGTTTCGAATGAAGAATCCTCTTCTAACTCAGACTAGCTGAGTCTTGATGTGAATACACAAAGTGTGTGAACTACTCTCCTAATATGGTAGTGTAGTGAGTATAATGTTCAACATGTTTTGCCCTTGTTGTCTCCTAGTAGTAACGGCTGCAACTCGCTCAAGTCACCTCCATGGCCTTTAACTCGATTCAACATGATTGTTTCGTCGACGCATCGCTTGCTACCGATTTTGGGACATCCTTGGCAGCTGTGTAGGTCGTTGGGTATGACCGTTTCGCTGTCCTGCGTGCTCAGCTCATCTTGAGTCAATTTTGGTGAGTTTTTATTCTCCCTTCGCTTTATGAGCTCTTGCTCAAGTTCTGACACTGTTGGCAGCTTTGTCAGCTTCTCCCTGGTGCTACTATCGCCTCCAAACGCTCCCGACACATTTGTCTCACCGTCAGTGGCTGTGCTGTCACAGCTCGCAAATCTCTCTCTCTCTCCCTCGAGCCCGATGCTCGGGGTTTCGCTCGCTCGCTGGACTTGTTTGGGTGGATTGGTTCCCCCTCAAGCATAAAGCTCCAAGCTGGGGTGCTTGCATAGAAGAAATAAAAGAACTAAATACCTGTAGAATGGTTACCAATAAAACCAAAGTATTCCGTAGTCCATGTGCAGCATATTGTGCAGTGTAGGTAGTCCGTATGTGTCCGATAGGTGCACGTGCAAGTGGTTTCCTAAAAGGGTAAGTCGCACCTCGGTTAGCGTGGTGCTGTGGCTGAGTGTGCACGATCTCGTCTCATTGCTGTCTGCTGGGCTGCGCTCATCCCATGGCGCTATGGGGTTAATTCCCAGCCTCTATAATCCTCAAATATAAAACATTTTCTTTGTCATATTCACCTGATAGGGTCCCAGCTCGAATGTGTGACTCAGTAAGTCCAGTTTCGTTGAGCATGACTGACTTCATTAGGTCGTGACTTCAACTTGCCTCTATGGTGCGGTGGGTTTGGCAGGTGGTTAGGTTGTCTGAGGTGGTGCCTGAATGGTATGGGTGGCCCAGGTACATTTGTCGTTGTGCGTTTGTAGCGCTCATGCTGACTTACCTGGCCTTTAGCTAGCGATCGGTTTTTAACTCATACCGAGTCACAGCGCGTGTCACTCGTTGCGCCATCCATCCAGCATCCTCTCCCTGTGGTGTAGGTGGGGTGTGGGGTATGTGAGGTATGTTTGTGACATTCTCCGAGTTGCGCTGATGATTTCGTTTAGCTTTCGTCTTTGATCACGCTACGGGTCCATCTCTCCCTCTCGATCGACACATCTTGGCACATCATCACACTCTCCCCTTTAACCTGCGCATCACTGTGTGCTTCCTCTGTCAGATTGCTGCTGGCCACTGCATCTGCGCTCTCGGGCGTGACGCTTTTGCTTAGTCTGATGAACTTGGCTGTTTCAGCTACCTCAGGCGCTCTGTGCCACTCCGTTCCTGTGTGGTCTTGCACACTCGCACTCGTGATGTGCTGTGGGCCTGCGCGTGTGCTGTTTGTGTGCATGGTGCTGCTTGGTGGTTTGTCTACATCATTACCTGCTGTTCTCTGACCATTTCCGTGTAATTTATTTGCACGCAGTAGTTGGTGTAGTACAGGCAGCATAGTAGACTTCATTGGCAATGGAGTTGGTTTAACGAGTAAGACCTTTTGGTCTTGTGGGCCACTCGCCAGGGTTGTGAGGCTTACGCCGTCAGTCCTTTTGTGGTCCATGGTCTCTGTGCCCAGTCCCAAGGCCGCAGCTGCACCTTCTTCAACTCTCCTGCACAGTGTTTCACCCTTCTCACCCACTCTCTTTACCGTCATAGCCTTAGTAAGACATTTTCCAAGTTGTAATCGCCAGTGAATAAGACATAGATTTTCACACGCGTTGTTAGGCTGTCAATTGACTTTGATTATACCCAGTACCGTAGCATAGTCAGATTCTGGTGTAGCGCTCCGAGCCTCGAATGCTGTGCAAATAATCTTCTCACAGTAGTCGGACCAATTTTCGCCGCTGAGACGTGATACTTGAATTTTCAGGCCGTCTTTGAGTTCCACTTTGAGATAGGCCATTTTCAAGGAGTGATTTGGGGCTACTAAGTGCAGGCAGGGCTCATAACCTGTGGAATACTTTAGTAGTCACTAAAGTACCTTGGTACAGTATAAGAATCCTAAGTAGGGGTGCTTATATAAGCTACCTGATATGTAATCAATAAATCCAACACTACTTTGAAACCCCTCTTAGTAAGCTTCTGTCAATGGTTACACAACTCCCTCTCATCACATCAATTGTATTGCAACAGCTTCCGGGGCCCACCATCTTCATTCGCTGAACATCAGAAGCCTTGTCATTGGACTAATCTGGGCAAACAGGAGAGTGAGAGCACATATTGACTGGTGCGAAGTCGTGGATGGAAAGCCCATGGGTTGTTCCAAACCTCTGAATGGTTTGAATACTGAGGTGACTTTCTTAGATTGTCGTGTCGGCTCCCTATTCTTGCCCTGGGCGTCATGGAGACTTGATGTCTGACCAACCATTCCATGAATGGGACTGAGATAATCCAAATGACATCCTCCAAGTCTATTTTCTAGTTCACAACATTGAGGAATGGACTTGTGGTCGATTCCATCACCAGATTGTAGAAGGTTTGGACCATTTGGTCGAGAGCACCACTCTAAAGGGCAGAACATATCAGTCCTGGAAATGGGTCGGATATACAGCACCTGGTTTAGCTGTGAAAGTCCTCAAAGAGAATGCTGTTATTTCTTTTACCACAACCTCGTCTGGATCTTCTCCACCAAAGAAAGACAAGTGCAGGTGAAGGAGACGGTTGAGCCACTAAGCATCGAGTACCAGGACGTGTTAAACGACAATCTACGTTCTTATGCATCAGTAATATGTTCATGGCCTTATCCAAACTTAGCGCTCTTGGCCACCGAGAGAAAGTATCGAAAGTGAATAAATTAGTGGAAGGGACTTCTAAGGTGCAATCTAAATAGTCTTTACTCAAGCAGATCAAGTATTTTTTTGAGTTACAATTGGCAAAGTTCATAAAGTAGTCTAAGTACAATAATAAATAAAATTCATTTGTAACTGGCTGGCATTCGTCGTCGTGTGGCTGAGGGACTGTCTGCAAAAACTGTTTGAAGTAGGTGTCAGTGATGCTGTCATCACAAACATTTGGGACACATACAAGCACCAGCGAGATGGAGGGCCAGTGTTGGAGCCTAAGATGCGGTCTCGAAGGAGTGGTGATTAGCATACTTGTTGATGTAGAAGGAGTTGAACACATCGTATGAATGATGGGGCTTTATTTCAGGCAGAATGGGGTGAGTGCTGTAGACGGATATTAGGTGTGCAGCGCAATAGATCGAGTCGATGTGGATAACCGCATGAAACAACCTTGAAGATCCTTTAGCAAAGGGATCCTACACATAGAACTCATCAAGGAAATCCCTTGAACTGAAACCTTCTTAAAGCAAAAGGAACTACCCTTGCTAAGGTCTCCCCTCATCACTGCTGAGCACCATCAGTAACTCCTCATCCTAGTTCTGCTTGCTCACCTAAGTCTATGGCCGGTCCTACCCAGATCAACCATAACACCTGACCAATCAGAGCAGGGAACAGCTTAATGCACTAGTTGAATGTTGTGTAACTCAGTCCATGAAACAACCAGAAAGATCAACACTAGATCCTTAGGTCACAAGCACTAGTCCTAGCTGTAGAGAAGAGGAGGGGAGGATATCACAAGGTCTTTCTGGGAAGAAACCAAGTGAACTAGACTGAGGATGCCAGCTGTTGTCCACAGGGCTTTTATACTATTGGCATATGCGCACAGACCAAGCTGTGCGTGAGAGTACATGGCTACATAGGTACATAGGGGAAATGGAGATTAACTACATGATGCACACACATGGTATGGCAGAATGGAAGAGAAGCATAAGACAGTGATTACCATGAGAGTGAAATGGAAGCATAGAACGGAAATGAAAAGAAGTGCATATGGTAATGAATGTGTGAACGATATGAGATCTCATGAGAATGTGAATATAACTATAAGTGTCTGTGAGCGCGAGGAGAAAGGAAAGAAAGTTACAAGTCCACTGTATGTTGTGCGATAAGATAATCGCGTGGCTTGATAAGATAAGATATGAAAATGAAAATTGTCACTTTGTTACACTACCCCCTCTCTGGGGATCAACTTCAAGGCGATCAAAAGGCAGGTTTGAAGGGTCTGGTACAGATTAAATAAGTGTTCAAACTGAGTGAATGACATAGATAATTTTCTAGGAGCCTCAGAATGCAGGGTATGGAAATCGTGGATGTGCCCTTCAGGTTTCCTACGGGTTCCCAAGCTCTATCCTCATTGGAATATCCTTTCCAATGCATAAGGTACTCCAGGGTTTTTCTTTTTAATTGGGAGTTAACAATGAAGTCAACTTCCCACTCTACATCACAATCTTCTGTGACTTCTAAAGATCCAGGCACAACCACAGATTGGCCCATTAATCTCTCTTTATGAGGTTTTACCCTTGAGATGTTCACAACCAGGTGAATTTTGATAGTTCGCAGCAGTTTTAACTTCACTATGTTGGTACTGATTATCTTAATAACTGGAAAGGGACCAATCCACTTCTCCATAGCTTTTTAGAAGTGTGTGTCAAACACAAATTTTCTCTGGTGAGCCAAACTTTGTTGCTAGGTGAATAGATAGAGCATCTGCCTGCTTCTTGTCAGCTTGGACCTTTTGTCGCTGCTGAGCTTCTAATAAATTATTTTTAGTTTCTTCTAATGTGTTTGCCATGTCATCAGCAAATTCCTTGGCAGCTGGTGCCTTAGAAATACACTGTTCAATTCCCATCCTGGGGACGTAATTGCGTGACACTTTAAAGGGTGTTTTCTTTGAAGACGTCTGCATCTTCAAATTATAGGAGAAATGGGCAATGGCAAGCCAATCAGCCCATTGATCTTGTTTTTCTGCGCAGTATAAACGAAGGTACTGCTGCAGGTCTCTATTCATACGCTCCGTTTGTCTGTCTGTTTGCGGATGGAACACAGTGGATAATTTAGAGTTTATGCTGAGACGCTTGTACACTTCCTGCATGACTGCAGATACAAATTGCGGTCCTCAGTCCGATACAATAGACGTGGGAAGTCTCTGTTTGCCTGTCTGTTTGTGGGTGGAATGCAGTTGATAATTTGGAGTTTATGCTGAGATGCTTGCACACTTCCTGCATTACTGCAGATGCAAACTGCGGTCCTCGGTCTGATATAATAGATATAGGAAGTCTGTGGTTCTTCCATATGTGGTTGAGAAATATTTTAGCCGTGCTTAGTGCCATTTTGGTCTTATTGCACAGGATAAATACCATTTCCTTGGAAAATCAATCAACAACCACTAGGATTGAGTTGAATCCATTAGATAAAGGCAGATCCATTGTTATGATATACTATATTTTCAAACTTTTTCGTACTTACTATTTTTCTTTTCTTGATCACATGATCAACACATGACCGTGCAAATAGACACCTGACCTGAGGCTAGACTCATGATGTCATATGACATCATGCCTCATGAATTTAATCTCCGCTTCTTCTTCTTCTTTTCCCACTCCACTGCTTTACCTCCTTCCAGTAAAATATCTCACATACTACTTGGTCTGTGCACAGTTCTCAAATGTATATAAAGTAGACACTTTACGACTGGACTCCCCAGTCTAATCCATTTGTACTTTGTCCTCCAAGGCATTGTATTAAGGAAACTCCCTTCCCTCTATCCTCTTATCTAGTAGTGTTTGAGTCATCAGTATAGCCGTTGCTCCTTGATCTTGGGACAAAGTCCTTGAAGGTTGCAACATCCATGGTGAAGTCCATGGAGATGTCCTGCCATGGCCCTTGTGGGACCTCTAAGGGTTGGAGCAGCTGTTGCGAATCGTTACACTTATCATCTCATTTCTTTCTTTTTTACTTGACACTCACTACTGATCACTACATTCTCTTATCAGATTATTATGATCTCTTATCTTATCTTATCATGTCACATGATCTATCACATGACCGTGGTAACCATTCCTTCATATCACTATCTCTTATCTCCCTACTTCACAGTCTAGACCTTACAGTCCGACTTCCGCTCTAGATCAACACACAGTATCCTTATTCCTTTAATTACCATTGGTCCAGATCCCTTATCACATACCATGATGTCATTCCATTCTTCCTTACTCATCCTTATGTACAGTATTCCCACATGACATCATACCCTACGCCCATTTACCATATGTACATAGCATAGTCCTGTATTTGTACCTTGGTCTGTGTGCAAGCACTGGACACTATATATACTAGGACACCTCTGACTGAACTCCTCAGTTCATTTATTGGTGATTTCACTTTACATATGTCCAAACTAAGAAGTGCTAGTGGTTACAAACCCACAGCAAGCTTTGGATCAAATGCCTCTTGAACCTGTATGTAGTGGCACCCCTACTAGGACCCCGAAATACTTGAGCACGAAAAAGTGTTATCATACACTCTACGGACACACAATAGTCTCCACGTCCCATAGACTAGCCTCCTCTCACACACTCCAGCTGGCCCATGCCACCAGCCAAAAGTAAAGCCCTAATGAGCTCCCCAGATAATGGTAATGGCAATAGAAATTCTCCCTTGCCCCACCATACGAAGAACCACCCATGCGAGCAACACCACTCAGAGTCAACCCACATCATCCCCACTTGCTGACACCTACGCAGTCAAAGACGCCCTCACTGGCAAACAGTACCTCCAAAAACATTCGTTCTCCATTTCCTCCAAACCCTTCACCTCCCGCCACCTAGCCAGCACTCTGCTCCATATATCACAAATCCCAAAAATCCCACGCCCGGTAATTAAAGCCATCCGGACGATTTTCTTCATCCTTGACGATTAAGCCAACGCCGGTCAGACTGCCTCAGAGATCATTGAGATTCAGAACAAGATCAGCAAATCAATTTCATCCCAAGTAATTATGGCTATGGCCACCCCAATGGCTGACCTCGTTTTGGCTGCACAACTTCTTGAAATACAGACTGGACACCTCCAGCTACTTGGAAACAAGCTTGACAATCACCCACTCACCCCCTCTTCCCAGCTCTCAATTGACATGGACACCGCCATGAAAACCTCCAAAGATGTGCTCACCAACCTAGAGCTCATCAGGGACAAAATCGACACCCTCACCCCCTCCCTGGTAAAAGCAAAAGAACATGTCCAATTGCTAATCAACCTTCCCCCTTCTCCTCCACTCCCAATCATCGCTACTCCCACTGAACAGAATCACATACAATACTCCTACAGCGAGGCAGTCAAAGCCAACTCCACCACGTCACACACTCCACACCTGCTCGTCATCCGTGCCATTGCAAAAGCAGCTCTGCGACAGTGTCAGTTATACCTATCCCTGCAAAGTGATGCCCCGTTGTTCCTCCCAGAATACTCAACACACAACATCACCACCAGCCTGGAAGCAGCCATAAAAAAGGCAACAAACGATCAAGATATCTCTATCACAATTAAAGCAGTAACATGCCTCAAAAATGGATCTCTCCTGATAGAACTGGCCTCTTCGGAGGAGGCTGGTTGGCTGTGCAACTCACCCAACAAGCAAAACTTCTTGGCAGCGCTGTGCGTCCCAGCAGACTTCAGGGCCCCCTCAATGAACCTGGTTCTTCCCTTTGTCCCCATCTCTGCTCTGATTCATGACCAAGACTGGACATGCTCAATCAAACTTGAAAACAGCCTTCCTATGGGAAGCATCTCATCTGCCAAATGGATCAAACCCATCGACTGCCGTTCACCCAAGCAAAAGGTGGCCAATGCACTCTTTAGGGTAACGGATGCCGACACTGCCAATAAACTACTTAGGGAAGGATTCTGCATCAGCCGCCGAAAACTCTTCCCTAAAAAAGACAGACAAGAGCCCATCCATTGCGCCAAATGCCAACATTGGGGACACATGGCCAAGGATTGCAAGGACATCAATGATGTTTGCCCAACCTGTGGCGGGCAGCACAGAAGGGAGCACTGCGACTCCACTGATCTCTACTGTGTTTCATGCAATACTAATGATCACCCCAGCAGCAACATCATGTGCCTGTCCTATATCAAACAACGAACAGAACTGGACGTGAAAATCCCAGAAAACTCAATGCCCTTTCTCCCTACTCCTCTCCTCAGAATAAACAACCACTACAATTCAAATGAACACTATGCATCATGCTATCCCCAACCTCATCAGCACATGCCTGACCCTGTACCCCCTCTTGCTCCTGTTCCTGTTCCTGCCACTGCCAAACTCCGCCTCCCCACAATCCTGGACCCTGCCAATGAAGTCTGTGCAGTCACCCCCACCGCCTCACACCCATACTTCCAAGCAGCCCGGGAACAGCACCACACCCAACTTGATGGCCCCCGAGGTAAAGGCCGTGCACACTCCAGAAACCCTCTCCCACAGCGCAGCCCAGCCACAACATCCTCGAATTCCATCCCCCTTGGCATCTCCCAACCATGGCAAACTACCCTTGACCAATTCCACACCCACATGAACCCCCCCTCCTCCCTTCCTCCCATGCATGCGCCCTCCCCATCTCAGCGAACCATGTCATCCTATGCTACCTCCCCCAACACCCTCCCATGAATAGTACGCCTGACATCAACAACAACAACTCCATCCTAAGACTTTCCATCTGGCAGCAAAATCTAAACAACTCCAGAACGGCACAACTCTCCCTCCTCAATGGCCCACAGACCTCCCAGTGGGACATCCTCGCTCTCCAGGAATCCTGGATCAATCCCCTTATGAACACCCACACCAACTGTCATTTCCACGCAGTCTATCCCACAGAACACTTTACACAATCTGAGACCAAATCCAGAGCCGTTACACTGATCTCTTCTGTGATCAGCACCAACGCCTGGTCACAGCTCCCCTTTCCCTCTTCTGATGTCATAGTGACTCAAATAGAAACTGAAGCTGGCCACCTTACCATATTCAACATCTATAATGACTGCAGATTGCAAGGCACACTGACCAAACTCAAAGACTTTATGGCTGACAACCTCCACCTCATCAAGCCCACTCCCAAGGACCATCTCATCTGGCTGGGAGACTTCAACCGACACCACCCCCTCTGGGAAGAAGAATGCAATATCCATCTTCTGACTAATCAACATCTCTCAGCCACACAGCCTTTCATCGACCTACTGGCTGAACATGGCATGGTGATGACCCTCCCCAAGGATCTACCTACCCTGGAAGCCCTGGCCACTGGGAACTGGACCAGACCGGATAATGTCTTTTGCTCAGACAACTCCCTCCCACTACTCATCTCCTGTTCCACAGACCCCACCTCCTGCTGCCCCAAATCCAATCATATCCCTGTCCTTACGAAGCTTGACCTAACGCTGATACAACAGGATACCACCCCTACGCATGACTTTCACGCAGCTGACTGGAAGAAGTTCAACTCCATACTCAAGGCTAAGCTACAAAGCCTTGACCCTTATCTACCGATCATCAATGACTCCCAATTCCAAGCCCTGACTTCTGGAGTCTCCAAAGCCATCACAGACACCATCGAGATGACTGTCCCAATGTCCAAGCCCTCATCCAACTCCAAATGTTGGTGGACCAGGGACCTCTCTGTCATGAAGAAGAAAGTTGCTGTGACCTCCTCCCTATCCTTTAGGATACACACACTGTGAGACCACCCCATCCACAGAGACTTCCGCCAACTCAATTAAGAAGACTAAGCAAGAGCACTGGACGGACTGGCTGGAAAACATCAGCAGCAATGAGCTCTGGATGTTACGAAGTGACAATTTCTTTTCTCAATCTTATCTTATCTAATCTTATCAAGCCACGCGTTTATCTTATCTCACAACATACGCTGGACTTGTAACTATTTTCTTCTTCTCTCCTCACGCTCACGGACGTGTTCCCTATTTAGTTATATTCCTTTTCTCACGAGATCCAATCTCGTTCACACATTCATTACCGTATGTCTTCTCTTTTAATCTCCGCATTATGCTTCCATTCTTTCACACGGTTATTACCGTCTTATGCTTCTCTTCCATTCTGCCACACCATGTGTGTGCAGCACGTATTTAATCTCCGTTATCATATACCCTTATGTAGTAGTGTACAGCTTGGTCTGTGCGCATTAGGCGACAGTATATAAACCCCAAGGAACTACTGGACGTCCTCCAGTTTAGTTCTCTTGGTTCTCCCCTTGAAGCCTTAGAGCTTTGCTCA
>JBBPNW010000912.1:0-12313 GCA_038091115.1 Rubroboletus rhodosanguineus
CACAGCAACCGAACAACAACCCTACACACGAAGGCACTAGCAGTGCCACTGCTAGCAACCCCGCCATGCAAACATCAGCCGCAAACACGAACCCTGATCTGCAAACTGCCACTGTAGCAGCCGACAATGACGAGACCAATGGGATGAGCAGCGGGTCAGGACAGCAGGGGATGTTTGATGATCTTGACGAGCTTAGTGAAATGATAGGAGCGTTTGATGGTTCAACTGCAAGTCTTTTCTAGTTATACTAATTACAGTGGACTGTTGAGATATGTACACTCGGAAAGACATAGTGCCTAGCCTAACATGAGCGAGAATGTAGAGTGGGATATAGTGCAGCATACCAAGGAAAGTTGCAAGTGGCCGCCATCGACAGCAGGCAGGATCCTCATGGGACTAATGCCTCCCATGAACATATTGAAAAGAGACTGATTTTAACGGACCCCGGTTAAGGGCATGGTGGGCTTGAGGTATAGCACGTTAATATGATGAAAAGGTACGAACACAATGGACAAAGCACTTGATCCTCAAATGCAGTAAAGAAGACAGGCAAAAAGCAGGTTGAAAACGGTCTGGAGGATGTTGGGGGAATGGATGGATTGTCAGGGACGTTGAAAGGAACGACGATGCCTGGGAGCGCGTGGACAACAACGAAGAGGATGGGAAAGAAGTAACATAGGAAGGACTGTCGAGGGCGCCGTTGAAAGCAACGATGCTGGGGAGCGCATGAACAAGGGAGGGAAAGAAGGAACGTGGGGAGGAATGATGAATGGATACAGAGCATTGAGGACGTCGTTGAAAGCAACAACGATGCCGAGCAGGGCCCATACGATGACAATGACGAGGATCCAGGCATAGACAATGGTGCCAGGAGGGCGTGGATGACAACGGCAACGAGGAGGGAGGAGAGAAGGGGCGCCGAGAGGGCGTAGACGATGCCAAGAGGGCGTAGATGACGAGGAAGGAGGGAAGGGGCGTGGGAAGGAATGATAGGGCAGTGGCGGCATTACAAGGAACACGGCGGCCATAATGGTCCTCAGCGAGTGCCGTGCCGAGCTGTGCCAAGCCATGGCTAGCTACTTACAGCTCAAGTATAAGTAGGGATTTGGGACATTATTTATTGCTGGTGGGGGGGAAAGCGATTGAAGAAGCCTAACTATGAATTGCGCCACCACTTGACGCCATGCCTAATAAGGCTCCCAAATCGGGAACCATAGGTGCCCACCTCCCTTGTTGAAACTTGTGACCTACCACAATCACGCACTGTTCGCCTTGCCTTACTGTGATCATGCGCTGCACTTGCCTTGCCTCTGTAACAACATGACAATTTCTCTCCTATCTGTTTTCCTGTATCTTATCTAATCTAATCTTCTCAAAATCATGCAATTATCTTATCACACAACATACAAATGGACTTGGATCTTTCCCTAGAGACAATGTCCTCCTCCATAAGTCCCTTATTCCTGAGTTCAAGTGATTAGCCTAGGACCTCAAAGCTTATGGTCTATTAGGTTGTTTCATTAGAACCAAACTTCTTATCCTACCCTCGTCACCAAACTCAGAAAGTACTGACTTCACAAAAGACAAGTGTGTCATCAAAGTCAAGGAACATTCCATGGGCTAAAGATTTCGCCCAGTGTCGTTCACTCCTCATCATCCCTACTCGCCTGCACTAATGCCCATTCAACAGGCAATTACATAACTCACTCAGTGACCTTAACCAAAGGTTGCAATGTTTTAGAGCAGAACTCCAGCACAGTAACAATCAGTTCTTAAGAGCGGAATTCTTAGAACTACAGTACCTGAGTGAGACCCAAAGTAGATCCCTGTCACCATTCCAACAAACAGTCAATGTTATTAACTGCGACTTGTTTCCCTTTGATCTTAACGGCGAATTCCCACCTGAGATCTATCATGCATTAGTAGATTGAGGAACCCCCTTAGAGATAGACCAGGAGTCTGCCCTACCTGACTATGACACACAGGTTGACGAAGCTGAGTTCAACCCGAATGATTTACCACCAGCACCAAGGGTCACTGTCAAAGAGGAGGCTTTAGAAGAACTGCTCAAAGCCCCTGTACAAGAGATATCACCTTACAAAGGCAAAGATTACACGAGAGTTGTTCAAGAAGGTCATATTCCTTTTCTCAACCTCAAAAGAAAACAACAGGTAGAAGCAGTAATACTGGTCAAAAGGACAAAAGTTGAAGAAAGGAAACAGATCGTCCGTCTTAAGCCAACAGACGATGAAAAGATTACAGCAAAGATCTTATGCCCATGCCACACTCTCCACCTCCCTAAACACTTCAGGGAATAATTACCTTTATATCATTACCACTTCCTTTCCTTCACAATGTCTCAAAACTTTATTGACACATGGGCTCTTGGCAACACTGCCACCCCAAAACATCAAAATTCCATCCTTATGAATGAACCCACCAAGATAACAGCATGATTTGAACGAGTTGACAATGTCACTAGTGGTCTTCATATGACCCTACAAGCAACCACTCAAGCTCTTTCAGAGCTGAGAAGAGAAATTGCTGAATTAAGGAGAGAAAGAAGAAGAGAGGTCATTGCACCTCCACCTCCAGCAGCACCAATGCAAGATGATGACGAGCAACCGGCTCCATCATCAGGGAAAGGATTTTCCAGAAAGATAGAAGTATTCTCTGACCCCAGAGATTATAATGGGGAAAAAGGAAAATTTAAAGAATGGTGGTCCAAGATCCAGGCTTGGCTCAGCATCAACAAAGAATATGTATGACCTGGATCCTATGATGTAGTGGTTGCTGTTCTATCATGGCTAAAAGGACCAACTGCAGGACGATTCACACAAATGCGGATCTCCCAAGGAATGTCCTACAAGTGGGACACCTTGGTGGAGGAAGTTGAAGGACTTTTCCGTCCCATCAACCAAGTAGACTGGGCTTGTGACCAGCTCAGTAAAATGAAACAATGGTTGCAACAAATTGACGACTTCTGCGTCAGATGGGAGGCAATGTACCTCCAGGTGAAAGTAGATGCCACTCATGCTATTTCCCTCCTTAAGAGAAACATGAACTTAAAGATCATTGAGGAAATTTTCTGCACCAACCGTTGTGCCTTAGGGGTGCCTAAATACATCCTGATGATAAGGGAGATTGGAGCCTTGCATCAGGTGTATAGCTATATCTTAAAGGGGACCAACTTCCAGAAGTCCCAAAACTCTGGATCCTCGCATAAAGACCCTAACACGATGGACATTGGGGCCACAACTTCAGGGCCATGCTTCAACTGTGGCAAGTCTGGCCACACAGTCAAAGACTGTAAACAGATGAAGGTGCAGTGTCACAACTGCAAATGGCTAGGTGGGAAACACAAGTTTTTCTGTAAAAAGGGCAAGAAAGCCCAAAAAGGAAAGAAGGGGGAAACTCCTAATTCAGACTCCGACTCTGACAACGGAGCAACATCCTGGGAAGATGATAAAAGCACCACCAATTGGGTGAAAGTGACAAAAGAAATGTCATTTGAAGAACCCCACACATTCTTTGCTGACACTTCCAGAGGCAAGAAGGGAAAAGGGACAGCCTAAGATCTAATCTGGGTGGATTGAAGGCAAAAACAGAAAATCATAAAAACAGATTTGATTATCTAACCATTGATGACATGGGTGTCGATGAATCAACAAACATTTCTTCTCATACGTCGGGAGTGTCTCTTACAAGTGACAGTAAAACCAGTGCTTAATTCTCCTAAACAAAAAGAAAAAGAGTTTCAAATCCCAGATGATATCTATGTCTGCAATGTGAAGATGAGTAATGAAATCCTCATTCCTCTATATGTTGCTTTCCAAGAAACTCCTAGCGACTTCACAAAGATAGAAGCGTTGCTCAATTTAGGAGCTGATACTATATTTATTGATAAAATGTGGGTAAAGAACGCAAAACTTTCCCTAAGAAATTTATGAAACCTGATTGTGGTGTTTAATATTGATGGCACAAAGAACTCCGCTGGTCACATCACGCATTCGGCAGATATTGTTATTGACTTTAAGGGTCACAAGGAACATGTTAGCACTGAGGTTACAGATCTCAGACAGAATTCCCTGATTCTCGGCTACACATGGCTCAAACGACACAACCTGGAGATAGATTGGACTACGGGCTCGGTAAAGCTTAACCGATGCCCTCAGCATTGCCACGTGTTACAAGACAAGTCCATCTTCCTTTGGTTAGTGGAAAAAGAAGAGCTAGACCTGCAATACAAAATACAAGCGATGCTTGAGAGATTAGAGATCTCCACTGCTGATAAAAACAACGTAAAAGAAGAAAAGAAACTCATGGAAGCCAATCTAGTTCTGATGGCTTACCATGATTATTTAAAAGTCTTAGTAAAGAAGAGAGCAAACGGATGCTGATCTGAAAGCCCTGGGACCATGCAATTAACATAAAAGATTCTTTCATGCCAAAGAAAGGCCAATTGATACCACTTAACCCCCAGGAGCAAGAAGAAGTTATGGTGTTTGAAACGTATCAAGGATCATCAAAGACAGACATGTGAATGTGCAATGGCAACAATGAAAGAAAAGGTGCTTAATTGGATAATGGGGAATAAGGACGCTCATTGTACTTGGTCGTAGCAGACCGCTTGATCACTTTGATGCTTGAGGATGCTGTGTGTAGGACACTAGCAGATGTCTTCAGGAAGGGAAGTGCAACTCTCTAGCACAAGGCTGAAGACAAGTGAGATCAACTATAAATGAACTAAGGAGTTTACTGTATCTAAAGGCGTCCCAGTATATATACTGTACGTCCAGTGCTTGTGCACGGACCAAGGTACAAATATAGGAACTATGCTACATATGGTAAGAGGGCATAGGGTATGACATCATGTGGGAATCGGATGATTAAGGTAGTATGGAATGATGTCATGGTGTGCAGATAAGGATCTGGAACAACAGTAATTACTGTAAAAGAGTGAGGTTACCATGTGTTAGTCTAGATGTGGAGCTCAGACCAAAGGTCTAGAGCGTAGAGATAAGATAAAAGATAGTGGGGAGTTTACCACGGTCATGTGATCATGATAAGATAAGATAACAAGAAAGTGTCTGATAAGGTGAACAAATGATCAGTGAGTGATCAGTAGTGAAAGCGAAAGTAATAAGGCAAAAAGTAGCATTTATTACAGCGTTCATCAACAATCAGCTCAAAAGAGGGTATATTAGACCCTCTAAATCTCCACAAACAAGCCCCATGTTCTTCGTGCCTAAGAAAGATGGCAAGAAGTGGATGGTCCAAGACTACCACTATTTGAATGAACACACAGTTAAAAATAATTATCCTCTTCCTCTCATCAGCCAGCTCGTTGATAAACTAAAAGGAGCTAAGTTGTTGTTGGGGATACAACAATGTCCAGATCAAAGAAGGTGACAAATGCAAGGCCACTTTTGTCTGCTTCTGTGGCACATATGAACCCCTCGTTATGTATTTCGGGCTGTGCAACAGTCCGTCCTGGCACTTTACAAGTGATGATGAATGAAATCTTCACTGATATGGATAACATGGTTGTCATCTACAGTATATCAATGACCTAATGATCTTTATGAAAATGGATAAGCAGGAGGAACATGACAAGATTGTTTGTGAAGTTCTGTAACGTCTTGAAGAAAATAACCACTCCATGAAACTGGAAAAATGCACATTCTCTAAGACAGAAGTTGATTTTCTTGGTATGATTGTGGGAAAAGACGGTATCTGCATGGATGATGCAAAAGTTAAAGCTATTTTGGAATGGTCCACTCCCATGAGCGTTAAAGGGGTTAGAAGTTTTCTTGGCCTTGTCAATTTTTATAGGAGATTCATCAAGGACTACACGCAAGTTGCATGTCCACTTAATGATCTTTTGAAGAAGGACATCAAGTTCAAATGGACTGAGTCCCAACAACATTCTTTTGCTACTCTGAAAGAAAAATTCACCACCACACCAGTTCTGGCATATCCCAATAACAATTTCCAATTCCATTTAGAAACAGATGCATCTGATTGCGCAACTGGAGCTGTGCTTTCATTACTTAAAGATGACAAATGGCACCCTATTGCCTTCTCTTCGCACTCAATGTCACTGGAAGAATGCAATTATCTGATTGCTGGCAAAGAGATGCTCTCTATTATATCCACTTTGGAAATATGGTGCCACTATCTAGAAGAAGTGAAGTTCCAATTTGAAATATGAAATGATCACACTAACCTTCAATACTTTATAAAGAGTCAAGATCTGAATTGACACCAAGCACATTGGTATCAGTGGCTCATATGCTTTAATTATGCATTTGTCTACAAAGCAGGCACTACTAACATAAAAGCCAATGCACTCAGTCGTCAAGAAGACCATGCCCAAGGGATCAAAGATGATAACAAGGGCATTATTATGATCCTGCCAGAGCAAGTATGAACCCAGACCAGGGTTGAAATTCATGATGAAGGTGAAGAAATTCTAAAACTCATCAAGGCAAAAATGTATTTGCTTAAGGAAAGCAAAATCGCCACACTATGCCAAGAGCACAATATGTACAAGGTAGGTGAAGTGCTACTTCAGGACGATAAGATCTATGTTCCTGAAGATGATGACATAAAAATGAAAATCTTACAAAACTGTCACAACTCACCAGTCACTGGTCATCCAGGCCTCGCTAAAATGCTTGGTCTCATAGAAAGAAGCTATTGGTGGCCCAAGATGGCCTCATTTGTTCATGACTATCTATCTCAATGTGACAGGTGCACACAAATAAAAACAGGGAACCAGCCCCCAGCTGGAAAGCTAAACCTGCTTCCTGTCCCTAACGGGCCATGGGAAGGTATCTCGGCCAATTTTACCACAGATCTGCCACCCTGTCAGGGATATGACTTGATCCTAGTGGTCATTGATTGCTTCTCGAACGAGACAGTATTTATTCCCACAAAGAAGACCACTACGGCATTAGACACCACAAGCTCTATCTTCATAACATATGGAAAAACCACGGATTACCACGGTCAATTGTATCGGACCGTGGACTGCAGTTTACCTTGGCTGTGATGCAAGAAGTGTGCTCATGCCTTGGCATTAAAAGTAAATTATCCACCGCCTTCCACCCTCAAACGGATGGCCAAATGGAGTGTATGAATCAGGATCTCCAGTAGTATCTCTGCCTCTTCTGCACCAAAAAACAAGATCAATGGGTAGATTGGTTATCAGTCACTTAGTTCTCATATAACTCAAAGATTCACACGAGTTCTAAGAAAACCCCTTTTGAAGTATCACGCAATTATGTTCCTCGCATGGAAATCAAACAGCGTGTTGGAAAGGCACCAGCCACCAACCAGTTTGCCGATGAAATGGCAAATACTTTAGAAGAAACTAAAAATAATCTATTAAAGGCTCAAGAGTGAATGAAAGCTCAAGCTGATAAACACCGAGCAGATGCTCCAGTCTATTCACCAGGCAACAAAGTCTGGTTATCCACAGAAAACTTGCATTTGACACGCACATCAAAGAAGCTTACCGAAAAGTTTATCGGACCTTTTGCTGTAGTCGAAATGGTCAGCACCAATGCTGTAAAGCTCAAATTACCTAAATCTATGAAAATTCATCCAGTTGTGAACATTTCTCATGTTAAACCTTTTAAAGAAAAGATTAACGGTGTAAGTAACGAAAAGTTTTCAAGTAAATAAAAACCAAAAGAAAGTGGGGTACGAGTTTTCTCAACCCAGGGGGTTGTATACAGGTTTAGTGGTGAGAGGTTGTGTGACAATGCACGGCAACAATGACTAATCCAGCAAGTCTGGATTGCAAGCGATGAGGAAAGAAAAGGGAATGATGAAGGGCCAACGGTGGCCAGAGACAAAGACTGATGGGTGATCAATGCATATGGGTGAAAGATCCTTTCTGAACAAAAATACAAGGGTATTTATAGTCCAGGGATGCCCAGACTTATGGTAACTAAGGTAGGTACAGTGGCTCAAATAAGTGTCCCAATGTTTGGCTGTTTTGAAAAGAATTGATATTTGCAAGAGATCCAGAAGGAGTTAGCTCTAATTCTTGCAGGGTCATCAATAGCCCTAACAATGGCCCTGAATATGAGTGCTTGGTCATGTGATCTGGTTGCCATGGCACTCAGATATAACCATATTAAAATGACATGTTATTGGGACACTTATTTGACCCTAATGCCATCAGCCATTATTTGGTAAATAACATACAGTAAGTGTAGTTTTTGATGAATGCTGTGTCTTAGTCCTATCTGAGTATGTAAATTACATGATCCTAACCAATATAAATAGCATGAACTAACCCTACTTTACCATGAAATCCATTTTTGCCTCTTTCCAAGTCAATATCTGTCTTTTGTTTGAATCTAATCTTTCTGCTGATCAAATCTCCCATAAATTTGGTCTGGGAAGTCTACTGTGGCCAGATCCACTTATGGGATCCACATAAAGCAGAAAAACATCAAACTAGAATGTCCTTTTAAACTTTCTTCTACTTTTAGAAGGAAAAATGTGTCTATTATTATCTATCAGAGAGCTTGAAATGCTGTCCAGACCACCATGTCACCAATTCTACCTTTGCTTACCTGTCTCTTTCCAAACTGCTCAAATCTGCAATCCTAAAAGCTATAGTCAAGAAGAAGAAATCATTCTTGTCTACCAATATAAATAACAAAAACTGCCTTGTGCTTCCAAGCACCAAAACAACACTGTGGAGAACTTGACTATGGTCATATTATCACATAAGACCATGATAAGTATGATTGGGTCAGGTAAAATGAAGTATGTATAGACACTGGCAGAAAAACATTTGCAGAATAAAAATATATTAATGCAGTGAAGATTTCTTCATGGTTTGGGGATGTATGGACTGGATTGGAGTTGAAATCCTTGAAGAGATAAAAATGAGTATAGATACTGAGCAGTCTATTCTAATTTTGGGGCACAATCTGCTTCCCAGAATACAGAATTTAGAGATCTTGGATAAGAGTGTTATTATTCAACCATATAATGACCCTAGGCACTCATCTAGAACAGCCCAGCATTGCCCCAGTTCTCAATGGATCAAGGTTCTTGACTGACCAGTACAATTTCCAGATCTTAACCATATTCACATCTCTGGTAAATTCCCAAAAAAAAGCCTAACAGCTACATATATAACTCCACCAAATGGGAGTTAAGATCTTTACAAGAGGATTGAAGTGAAATAGGGCAAGGTAGAGGTTCAGGAGTGTCAAATAATGATAGAAGGTGTGTCTAGGGGACTGCATGCAATAATAAAGGCACAGGGGGACATACTAAATACTAAAACTCCAGAATAGAAATGGTACTCAAATAAGTGTCCTAATGACATCTTATTTTAATATGATTATATCTGAGTGCCATGGCAACCAGATCACATGACTAAGCACTCATATTCAGGGCAATGGTTAGGGCTATTGATGACTCTGCAAGGGTTAAAGCTAACTCCTTCTGGATCTCTTGCAAATATCAATTCTTTTCAAAACAGCCAAATATTAGGACACTTATTTGAGCCACTGTATACTTTTCAAACAAGTAGTTCAAGTTAAAGAAAAGAAACCCTAATGAATCCGAATTGGGTAATCCGAAACTAAAAGAAATAAACCCAGACATTAAAGGATAGGGGCTAAACATCGGACTATCAATGGACTTGAAATAGACAGATACTACCTTAGGGACAACTCATCCCTTACAACGGGTCAACCTGTGGTTGCACCTGGACCAGTCAAAGTTATGGAAGAATGTGATGTCGAATGGGAAGTCAAATATATAGTCAACTTGCATTTGAAATGCAGAAAGCTCAAGTATCTCATCCATTGGTGAGGGTACTCAGATGAGGACTGCACATGGGAACCTACAGAGAATCTGAAGGGTGCACTGGACACTATCAAAGACTTTCACTCTCTCCATCCTAATGCTCCTCAAAAGTTATCTATGACTTTTGCCCAATTCAAGGGCTTATTTAATCCTTATGTCAACTTCATGGAGGCCGGACCTTCTGAACACACCTATGCTCACCTGGAAGTCGATCCCTAAAGGGGGTAGTGTAACGAAGTGACAATTTCTCTCCTATCTTTTTTCCTTTATCTAATCTTATCTAATCTTATCAAAACCACGTGATTATCTTATCGCACAACATACAAATGGACTTGAATCTTTCCCTAGAGATAATGTCCTGCTCCATAAGTCCCTTATTCCTGAGTTCAAGTGATTAGCCTAGGACCTCAAAGCTTACGGCCTATTAGGTTGTTTTAGCCTCAAACTTGTGACCATCACACCATTTCCATCACCATCGGTTCAAATTAAATTCCGTGGTCACACACTGCGCTTGCCTCACCTCAAAGTTGCAACCATTACATCATTTCCATCGCCATTGGTTGAAATTGAATTGCCTTGCCTTGTCTCACCACGATTACACACTGCACTCACCTCGCCTCACTGTGATTGCATGCTGTGCTCACCTCGCCCCCCTCATCATATGGTGCTGCTTGAAATCATCTTGCCTTGCCTTGCTCCACCCCATCTCCCTTATTGCACCCCACCTCCCTTGTTGCACCCCACCTTCCTCATCAAAACATCTTGCCACCATCACACCATTTTGCCACAGTTCAAGAGAATGCATATGCATAGGAGTATGGATCCAAGAACTGAGGACTGAAACAACCACAAAGATCGATAGTAGATCCTTAGGTCACAATCACAAGATCCTAGTAGGAAGAGATAGAGAGGAGGGGATATCACTCAGGTCTTTATGGGAAATGACCAAGTGAACTAGACTGGGGATGCCAGCCGTTGTCCACAGGGTTTATATAGTATTGGCATATGCGCACAGACCAAGCTGTGCATGAGAGTACATAGCTACATAAGTACATAGGGGAACAGAGATTAAATACATGCTGCACACACATGGTGTGGCAGAATGGAAGAGAAGCATAGTGTGTGAATGAAATGGAAGCATGAGATGGAGATGAAAAGAAGTGCATACGGTAATGAACGTGGGAACGAGATGGGATCTTGTGAGAATGTGAATATAACTATAAGCGTCTGTGAGCGCGAGAGAAGAAGAAAGAAAGTTACAAGTCCAGCGTATGTTGTGAGATTAGATAAACGCGTGGCTTGATAAGATTAGATAAATGTGTGGCTTGATAAGATTAGATAAGATAAGATCAAAAGAAAAGATAAGGAGTGAAATTGTCACTTTGTTACAAGGACATTTGTACTATATATACTGCTGAGAAGAAGCAAGAAATTTGGGATGGAGTAAAGCAGAGTGGATATTGGTGTGAAATTTGTCGCAAGTGAGTACTTAATTTGATTGATACTTACTGTATATGCTTATCTTTATATGCTCATCTTTCTTTGTAGGATTGACAAATGTTCAGAATCAGAGTGTTGGTTCAGTGGAGGAGTATCCTCACTTCACAAACATATTGCCAGGCAAGTCCTAAACCCAATTACCTTAGATACTATCATTCATCTCAAGTTATACATATAGAAAGTGGACTACCCATGGTCAGATCTACCTTGATAAATGCAAGGCAGACAATATTACTCCCAATCATCATGCTATTTCCTCAACAGTTAAATTGGCTGAGATAGAGGCTAAGATATCAGGTACAGGAGAAACTTAGGCAAGCCTGGATGGCTTTGTGAAACCTCCTGTGAAGTGGTCCAAAGAGGGAATGCTTGAGCATATCATAGAGTTCATTGTTCAAGAGGATCAGGTAAGGCTTCTATAATTTGAATCTCTATTTGAACCTCTGACTCACTGGCATTTATATAGTCATTTTCTGTTGTTGATAAGAGTTCATTTAGAGCTCTTCTGAAATTTCAGCATCCACAAATGAAGGATTCTGATATCCCTCATAGATCAAAGCTTCGAGATGAGATTTTGGCTAAGGCTGGAGAAGCTAAGAAGAAGCTTAGTGAGCAACTCAAGGTAACTTTAGATCTAACCTTAGAATTATACTGACTATGATCAGAGTATTCCTGGACAGATCTCCATTACTTTTGATACATGGACATCATCTGCCTATAACCCCTATCTTGCTGTTACTGCCCATTACATTGATTCTCCTCCAGATAAACCAAATGAGTGGGAGCTCAAGGCCAGAACTCTGGCTTTTACTAGGATTGATGGAGATCATAGTGGTGGAAATTACAGTGACTTCCAAAATTGAGTCAATGTTTTGAGATTTTGGGGTATTTCCTATATAACCCAGGAGCAGGAACAAATAGAGCCAAAGTGTAAGTGGGTGACTAAAGGTACACACTCTTGGCTATG